>BMAO01012988.1:0-86067 GCA_019973975.1 Trichonephila clavata
TTCTTTTGCATAATTCCTCTTCGTTCAATTTATTACTTTTAAGTACTTTTTTTTTATTCTTTAGAATTAATGACTGATAATTTTGAAAACAACTGTTAGTCCAAAAGAGATGATATATTATCAGAATGCACTGAGATCTTCTATGTCGCAATAGATTATTTTTAAAATGGTTCACTCAAAATAAAGTAAATGAAACAATCTAAAATCTTTGGGGAAGGATTTTTCAATTGTCATCTTAGGATTATATCTTACAGAAGATAATTCGACACAAGATAATTTTTTATCTACTGAAGAAATAATTTTTTTCAATAAAAACTGAAAAAATAATATATAAGCGTTTAATGTAAAAAACAATTACTAACACGTTTATAAACGTGTATGCGATCACTCACAAAATTAATAACGTTTTTCCTCTGGATGTGTGATAAATATAATTTTAAGAAGAAAATTGATGTCACAAACAAACAAATTTTAGAAATAACAGCAATAACAAATTTGTGATTGGAATATTAACAGGTAATATTTTCTGTATCTATATCATTCGGTTGGTGAATATACTTATTGCTTATAATGATGTTTTATTTTTAATAAATGCTTATTTTTGTCCTTTTTATAACTATCTATAATTCCCTATTTTCAATTTTTGATGCAAATAAATGGATTGAAATTTCAACGCAGTCATTGTTAAATTATTTTTTATATAAAAGCGTAAAGAATATTTTCATTAATTCTATTTTTTTTCCAAATGCAAAAAAATAAATTAAATATAAATTTTTCTATTATTCTATTTCTATACTATTGATTATATAATATAAATCAAATTGTTTAATGCAGTGTTTTTACTTTTCAATTGAAAGTAGTTCAACTAATTTTAAAAAAGTTAGAATCCATTTAATAATTTTTTTTACCACTTTTCGATATTTTAAAAGAATTAAAGAGAGATATTATGAAATGGAAGTTTTTTTTTGTGTAAGAGTATATTTTATTACAGTATTTTCATTAATTTATTTTTATTAAATTGATTTATTTTTTTCACAGATAGTAACTGGTAAATATTAATCAGCAATATGCAGGAAGTTTTGCCATAATTTATCCCATTATTTTATTTCCGATTTGAATTCTAATTACATAATTCTACATCTTTCTCTCTATATCTACGTATATATGTAAACATATAAATCCCCGCACACGCACACACACACACACACATGTGTGTGTGTGTTCATTTTATTATACAGTTATAAACACTGAATATCTAAGAAGTACTTTTTTAATCTTTATGAAAATGGATGGCCTATTTTTACTGAACGGAATATTAAATGGATTAATTTTTAAATGAACATATTTTTACTAATTCATGCACTTGATAAAATGATGTTTATTTATTCTATTTCTATTTAAAAATATGTGTTGATTTAATTCATCTCCCATTCTCTTTTAATGAATTTGCCAAATGTAATTATACACAGTTTTTGACATTAAAAAAATTTACAAAAGAAGGCATGATATGCAAATTAAGTTTATTATATATAGTTCTATAGTTCGGGAGTTAAAAAGGAGTGAGTTAGAAGTGAAGAAGAAAAGATAGTTTAAAGTTAAAAGGTTAGTTAACTAAAGGTGACAAGAGAGATTCAAGGTGAAGATACCTTAAATGGTTAGAAAGGCCTTGTGAGAGATTAAAGTCAGAAAGTTAATATTGATAAATTTAACCTTAATTAGCTGACTGCCTACAGTTCAGGTATTGTCTCCTTCACATTAAGTTTGATAATTAAAGTATTAAAGTGGTTAATCAGCCATTAATTACTTAATGACATATATACCGTGTAAAATAATATTGAGGTAGAAAAACTATTATTATATTATAAAGTAATTTATTAGATGCATTCTCTCCAAACGCGACTCTCGTCCCTTCCCTTTGTTGACTGACTAGAACCACTTAAAAGAGTTCGCAAAAACAGTTTAACAACTTAATGCTCAGAATCGTGTCAAATTGAATATCACACATTATACCCCAGATATTGCGATATGAATTAAAGCGGTAAATTGACAAGGTTCGTATTAAATTATCTATTTTTTGTTTATTTAACATCGTTGAAGGAATACTTATATTTCATGTTGTTTATTTTCTTTTTAATAAATATATTTAAAAAAAGGATACATGTAGTATTGAATTATTTTTATTTTTGTTGAAGGAATGGTTATACTTGTTTATTTTATGGATAATAAATATTTTTAAATGATGTAAAAGTAACATATAATAATACTTTAAATCTAAATTCTGGAAGTCTATTCACTAATTCTGCATGCATTACCATGGATATCGAATTGTTTCAAACATTTCCTACTGTGCGGCCCACAAAATTATACTTGTAGAATGGCTTGGCATACCCCAGCCACAAGGTTGCCGACATCTGATCTCCAGTGTTTCTTTTTTATTTTAAACATCAGCAAAAATTCTGCAAACAATGGAAATTTATGCTGACATGAGTATCAATCAAAAAATGATACATTTCTCAAGACAAATAGGGATTTCAAGTTTAAAGATCACTAAGCCTTATCAGGTTGTTTTTGCGATTATTATTACCTAACCTATTGTTTATCAGTCGAGTTCACTGAGCCTGTTAGAGACCTTTGATAAAAAAAGTTTCCTTTCTGAAAATTAGAAGGTTTTTTTTTTCATACTACAAATGAAGGTTGAACGTGATAAGAAACCGATTAAAAAAATGAAATGTCATTATCAAACATACAGAAAAATTTTTAAAGATTTCTCAAGCTCTCAACATGTAATATAAAAATTGTCTGGAAACTACTAAGAGAGAGAAACAAAGAGACCATAAAATCAGGTATGAAATTGATCCTTATAATGAGACAAAAATTATATTATTTATTGAGAGAAATGAAAAAGCATATGAGTAAGTAAATGGTACCATGAAATAAGCAAATCTGTCAAAAATATTGCCAAGGTAAATGTACCACTTTCAAAGAATTCGGAACATAGCAGCGCATTGCAAAAGCTGATACTTCGCAAAGGCGTATATATATATATATATATAACAGTAATTTGCATCTATCAATTTACAGAAATATTGTTTTGAATTTTTTACTTAGGAGTGATAACTTAACTACCAACAAAATAGATAAACTTAATAATATCAAGAAATTCTTCCAATGGCTGCTGAGATCATGAATATCCTTTTAACATCTTAAGAACTTATATTCATCGCAAATACATTAATCGTCTTGCTACTTCTGATTACAAAACCACCGCACAACAATAGGATCTCAAAGTCAGCATATTATTGGTTTTGCTGTGAAGACTGTTTTAACACTCTTCTCACAGTTTATATTTTTTACCCTTCTTAAAAATCGTATACATTGAAAAATTTCTACATTTTTGACCACCAACCAAGTTATAGCCTACCAAATTTGATTTTCATCTCTCTTGGCCGTCTATCCTTACAAGCTGGTTTAAAGGATGCGGTTAGGTGTAATTTGGAATTTTATCACAATGAATAACAGCTTTCCATTGGTTTCAAGACTGATTGATCTCTTGGAAAAAGCTTTGTGAGCAGAACTTTTGAAAAATAGTTTTTGAAGAATCATTTTATTAGGTAATTCTTTTAGTAATTTTCTGCTTAAACATTTTAGGAGAATTTTTTGCTGAATCATAGTCGGTTGTTCTTTCATACTTTCTGTGAGATTTTTTATACTTTGGATTTTTTATACTTTGAATTTTTATATTTTAAATTTCAATTTATTTTATTTTGTTTTTTATCCTACCGAGTTGCAAAGGGTTGGCGCCTTCAAACTAGTTTAACTCCACTTATTCAGTCCTAAGTCCGAAATTGCTTTTTGCCTCGCTGGTTCTTATTTGTATTTCATTTTTATATCTTCTTTAGATTCGATCTTTATGTTTTTATTAAGTTATTTTTGTTATGTTCTTTATTTTCTGCTTTTTGTTTTTAATATATTTTATAAATTTCTTCCATATAATATATTATCTTATATATATATATATCTTACATATATATCTTATATATATATCTCTTATATATATATATATTATATCTATATATATATATATCTACACTGTTACCCGCCCGCTTCGCTGGGTATTTCATGATGTTTTATAAATTTTTACTGCTTATATATATGTATAAATTATTGATATCTAAGTCCTAGCATTAAGAATTCGATTGAATTGAAAAATATACTTATACCTGTAACTGTCACCTGTTGATAAAAAAAAAAGGGCAGAACTCATCTAATTTGTATTTTCTAAAAATCTCTAAAATTGAAGCATAGAATGATGTTTGCTCTTTCGTAACTCAAAAACCAAGTGGATTCCCGCAAAACCAATTTTCGGTGGATCTCTACTCCGTAAATTGAACATGCAAGCCAAATTTCAAGTCTAAATCTAACAGAAAAAAGCAAAAGTTTTACTATAAATATCCCCGTAATCCCGTTGAGAGCCGTTTTCCAAAATTACCGCTCTTAGCGGATTTCAATTCAACAAAAGAAAAATGCAAACCAAATTTCATTATTAAAGTCCTTGTAGCTCGAAAAAGGTAATTTTTTTTGTCAATAGATCCCAGTAACCCCCTGCAACCCCCCAAAACTTGATTTGCTTAAAATTTATTCTTAGTGGATCCCTATTCAAGAAAAGAAACATGCTTAACAAATTTCAAGTATATGGGTCTAACAATTAAAAACATTAATTTTTTTCTGTAACTCCTCTTGACCCCTCATAAACATCCTTAGGGGTCAATTTTCGTTTCACTCTTAGTTAGAGGAAATCTATTCCATGAAAGGAACATGCCTACCAATTTTCAAGCAGGATGATCAAATAGATTAAAAATGAAAATATTTATCGATTACGCCTCTTAAACTCCCGAAATTAAACTTGGTAGTTGATATTCGCAAAACCCATTTTGTAGCGGTTCTCTACTTTACGAAAGGAATCTGCTTATCAAATTTCAAGACTGTACGTCTAACAGTTTAAAAATGGGGATAATTGTCTATAACGCCACTTCTGGGTCTGTTTTCACAAAACCCATTTTGTAGGGAATTGCACTCTATGAAAGGAATCTGCTTAGCAAAATTTGAAGACTGTGCGTCTAATTAATTAAAAATGCAAAAAAATTATCAATAACGCCCCTTGAACCCCCGCAACCCCTCCTAGGGGTCAATTTTCACAAAACACATTTTGCAGTGTATTTCTATCCTATGAGAGGAATCTGATAACCAAATTTCAAGACTGTGAGTCTAATAGTTTAAAAAAAGAAATAATTATTTATATCTGCCCTTAACCCCCCCCCCCCGCAAACCCCTTGGGGGTCAATTTTCTCCAAACCCGTTTTGTAGCGGATATTTACTCCATGAAAGAAACATTCCTACCAATTTTCAAGCAGGAAGGTCAAATAGTTTAAAAACGAAAATATTTATCTCTTACGCCACTTATTCCCCTGCAACGCCACTTAGTTTTCACAAAACCTTCTTATAGCTGATCTCTATCTACTCTATGAAAGAAATCTCTTTATCAAATATAAAGACTGTGCGTCTAATAGTTTAAAAATGGAAATAATTATCTATAACGCCCCTTAAGTCCCCTCAACGACACTTGGGGGCAATTTTCACGAAACCCATTTTTAGCGTATCTCTACCCTATGAGAGGAATCTGCTTACTAAGTTTCAAGACTGTACGTCTAATAACTTAAAAATAGGAATTTATAACGCCCCTTAAACCCCCCGCCCCCGCAACACCCCTTGGGGGTCAATTTTCCCAAAACCCATTTTGTAGCGGATATTTACTCCAGGAAAGAAACTTACCTACCAATTTTCAAGCAGGTAGGTGAAGTAGTTTAAAAACGGATATATTTATCTATTACGCCCCTTAATCCCCCGCAACGCCACTTAGAAGTCTGTTTTCACAAAACCCGTTTTGTAACTGATCATTATTCTACGAAAGGAATCTATATATCAAATTTAAAGACAGTGCGTCAAATAGTTTAAAAATGGAAATAATTATCTATAACACCCCCTAAGCCCCTGGGGGTCACTTGGGGGTCAATTTTCAGCAAACTCATTTTGTAGCGGATCTCTACTCTCTGAAAGGAATCCGCTTACCCAATTTCAAGATTGTACATCAAGTAGTTTAAACATGGAAACAATTATTATTAAAGCCCTTAACCCCCCGTAACGCCCCTTGCGTTTCGAATTTCGGAAAATCCTTTCTTAGCTGATGTCTACTCTATCGAAGGAACATGTCTACCAAATTTCAAGTCTGTAGGTTGAATAGTTCCAGAGATTTCGTGATTAGTCAGTCAGTCAGTCAGTCAGTGAGTGAGTCGCTTTTCTCCTTTATATATATAGATAAAATTATTCTATAAACGAAATAGAAAAACAATTATTCAGATTTGAGGTTTATAGTTTATGATTTTTATTTTTAACTAGATATGTTATGAGTGTTATTATAAAATATAAATATCAGCATTATTTTATTGCGAATACTTTATAATGTAAAATATAAAAGGAATTGATATGCAAGTAAGTTTAAAAGGAACTATCGATTTAATGGCCCAATTTAGAATTTTTTTAAATAAACAATCTATCTTGAGAAAAATAAAACAAGATCCTTATTAATCTGGGTTATTGAATAAATTTATTTCATAAATTTTTATGAGGTGGTGTTGAAAAACGAAAATGCAGTTCAAGGTTTTGGAATAAATGTTTACTTAATGAACCTAAAACTCTCTCTGACGTCACCAGAAGAAAAAGTCTGTGTAAAATTTATGTGTTTAGGAATGGAAAGCAATTCTCTCTCGACTTTTCTTAGAAATATACATCATGCGCAGTGGAAGAATCATTGTTTGAGAGTTAGCATAAAAAAGAGCTAGTTCTTTAGTTTTTGTTCAGAAGAAACTGGCAGAGAGAAAAATCAAATAAAAAAAATTGCCACTGAAAGAAGCTATATATGAGTTGTAAAAGAGTTAAAAAAGAAAGTCGTTTTGAGCATTATTGTCACGGTAAATAGGTAACAATGAGAGAAAATCAATGCAATTTTTTTTATAAATATATAAACACACTGGGCTCTCGCTAATCAAAACTTTCGATAATACGAACCTCTCGCTAATTCGAAGTATATGCTCAGCCTCTAGAAAAACTCTTTATATTACGAACTAAAACAATACGTTTTGGTACACTCAATATTTCGAAGTAAAATCTGTGGCCGGTCAGAATACAACGCGTGATAATTCGAAGTGATCCAAAAAAACTCACGACAATTCAAACACTTCACTATCATGCATGAAGTGAACTGTCATGTAAACTCCTACCTGTAACAAACAGGTTGGAGTTTACATGCTTTGTGTTGTATTGTCTCTCCTGTAACGTAGCCCCTTTGATGACCAACGGAGTTGACTCTGATAACTCTGACAGAAGCTAAATGGTACTAAATAAACTACGCAACTTTTCGCTTCAAAATCATGTGCATGTGGACGTTTTTCAAGCTTCATTTATTCTAGAAAAATCTATTGACAAAGTTAGATTGAACGCTATGAAACAAAAATAAAACAACAACAACAACAAAAAAAAACAAACAGATTTTTCGTAAAAAAAAAAAATTATGTACAGTATGTATTCTTTTAATAGTTGTTTTTAATAGAAAAATGTATTCTTTTAATACATTATTTTAACTTTTGTTTAATATTTCTACTGTATAATATAGGTACTTTTTAAGATAACTAAGACGTTAAGGTGCTTCAAATTTTACATTTTTTTATTTTACTTTTAAAAAAATAGAGGGCACTTTGCTGCATCCATAGAGGCATTATTTATGAGAATTCGATAAAAACAACGCTAGAAAATTGAATTTTAAAATTGTAAACAAATTTAAAATTGTAATTCAGGTACACCTTCTTCAAAATCCGTATTGTATTTAATATCTATTGTAAAAAAATAATTTTTCTATACAAAGACTGTGATTTTTCTATATTATATGTTCAAATTTATTGAAAATTCTACATTTTTTGTGCAAAAATTAAGAAAAATTTAAATAATAAGTTACAAAATTTTAAAATAAAATTCTGTTTTTTGAAATGTTAATTATGTTTAGTTTTGAATTTTTAACACTCCGTGTAGTTCTTAAACTATAAATCAAGTGGATATAGTACAAAGGGAATCTTGAGGATTACTCTAAATTAAATACACAGCTTGAAAAATAGACATTTTTTCTAACGTAAAGTTTTCCCTAATTGTGCGTTTGAATGCTCATGAATAACTCAATATGTTTATTACTCGGTTGGATTTATTTTAAAATAAATAAATATTCATGTATATAAATACAAAAACAAAGATTATTTTGTTATATTTTTTTAAAAAAATTTTTCCATTTAAATTAGACATCAAATTAACTTCTTAAATTCATCAAAGACATTTTCTTTGTGTATTTTTATAACAATAAAAATATGTGTAAGGAATTCTGTAATATTTTGTAGTGATGATGTTCAAAGTGAAGTAAAAATACTAAAACATATAGACATAAAACTTTGGTATTTTAGATGGAAGAAGGTGGGAAACGTTGATGAAGTAAGGAAAGAGTAATTAAAAAGACTAAATAAAATCTAGAATTTTAAACTTACAATTTAAAAAGTGAGAAATGATGCAAAATAATCCAATTAATAATAGAATGGCTTTATGTTGTATTAAAGAATATTATTTTACAAATCATAGAAGAAAATATCTTTATTTGCAATTTTCTCAAAATGCCTTTTTTGGTGATTTCGGTACACTTTTCTCAAAATCTACTTTACCTACAGAGCTTATATTTTGCATACTACGAGTATTAGATCCCCAAATTTTCAACAAAGTGAACGATTCTTTTTCAAATAAACATTCATAAATTTTAGGTATATCACAATTTTTGCATGAAATTTAAAGAAAATTTAAATCACTAAAATTAATTTTTTTAAAATTATTTTTATAAAATTATTTTCGAAAATTTCATTTCGTTCATTTTATGGATTGTTATGTTTACAAAAACGCTGTACAGTTTTATAGCTATATATGCAGTAGATTTTATGCAAAGTGTTCCTAAAGATAAGAACATGCCTTGAAAACAAAAAAATGGTTATTGATTAATTATTGCTCATACAGATTTATTTGTAATTTAAAATAGAATTTTTTTACATTAACAGGTACAGAAATATGCAGATAATTCAACGTAAAAATTTTACTTCCGTTGGTTTTAATTTATGTTAGTGAGAACCATTTAAATTTGATGCAAAAAAAAGTTCATTTTTCCTTGTCGCAGACGTCCCAGTTACCTTAAAAATACTTTAAAATAATTTTATACATATGTAAAATTGTTGTATTATTACATAGTTTCAAATTAAAATGTGTTAAAAAAATCTCTCTTTGTGTATTTTGGGAGTTTTTCTACCCTCTTGATAATTCGAAGTTTTTCTTTGGTCCCTTCAACTTCGAATTATCAAGAGTCGACTGGATTGCAAGTATCTTAGATCAATTCAGATAAAAAAATGATAAACAATCCATTATTTGAAAAAATAGAATGATTCAACATCGCATTTTCTTTAAATATAATTCCTACTTTAACCGAGTAAAAGGGTCAAATATATATCATATATCTTTTCTTGCAATATAAATTTAAGAAATTAAATTATTTAAAGAAAGGAAAATTATGAAATAACAATTTTTCGATTTAAGGCAAAAATTGAGAGCTATATTTTAGATTTTTGAGTACATTAATAACTTGTGTATATTGATTTCTTATTAGATTAATACAATAAGCTACTGATAAAGAACCTCAAATTCAGAATGGACTATGACTGGAGCCTCCAGTAACTATTAAAAACAGTCAAATTAAAAATTTAATTTTTATTTATTAACCATAAAACTTCTCGACATAGTCAACAGCCTGAGTTACATATTTCTCCCAGCATTCTTGGATCTTTCGATGACGATCATTGTAGAACTTGGCAGATATTGCGTCGAAAACCAATGCTCAAACTTTTGAAAGGTGTTATGTGTGTTGTCAAATATTCAGTTCTGCAATACATTTTGGAATTCTTGGGAAGAAGAACTTGTTTGGAGTAAAATCGGGAGGATAGGGTGGATGTGGCAAAGTTTCACATCGCTTTTGATTCCCCAGCCGCTCCTCTAGATGAGAGTATAGGTGCTTCCATTGCAAGAAGAAGGGGGACAGTGATTGTACCCCTACGTTTCTCAATTAGATACTCACACAATTTATTCAGCAGTGTTCTGGGGATGATCTGATCTTTTTCCAGGCAGTCTTTTAAAATGATTCCCCAACAGTCACAAAATGCACAGCTGGACCGTTCCTCGTAGATTTATGTATATTAGCCTTCTTGGGCGGATGTGAGTCGTTGTTCTTCCCCCTCCTCGCTCATCTCTTCAAAGTCTGAATCAGTTTGATAGATTCAAGATTCATTCATAGTTAACAAGTGACAAAATTCTCATTGTCTTATACCAAGATTCAACGACGTCCTCGAAAATATCTTTGACCGTGGTAGCCTAGGGGTCAAGGTCATGGACTCGTGGTTGACGTGTCAAGGGTTCGAACCTTGTGCAACTGAAGATCCACCGTGTAGAGGAGGCCGATGCACGTTAAAACTGTCGAGCCTCAAACGTTCTCTCATTGGTGTGGTGTGGAAATTAGGAGAGATGGTACAAGCTCAGGTGTCGTCCTCATTACTTGACCATTGCTACAAATTACGAGGTCCGTAGCTAAAAGCCCTCATGTAGCTAAATAGGCCCGACGTAAATATTCACTCATTTATCCACTTGACAATATCTTCCTTCGTGTTTGTTTCTGAAAAGGAATCAGTAATTATAAAATCTATCGTGTTGACGCCATTAGTATGTATAGTTCTTTGTGAATAGCTTTTCACTAAAAAGATCAGTCTAATTCCCGATCGTTTGGGCAGATGCTCTTCCATCGAATGAAGAACAAAGACCTTCCATTTCATCACCGTGGCAACAGTGTTTATGAGTGATGATTTCTATGTCCTCTATTGCCAAGTATATGCAAGTTTGAAAATTCCATCTCAGAAAAGTTTCACATAACAGGTTATCATTTCCATTCGCAACTGGCAACCATGATTTTATTGTGGATTAGCCGGGCACTGTAAAATTCGAATGAAGGAGCTCAAGCACACAGCAAACCTCTGTGTCCTTGATACTGCGGTTACTTTAATCTGAGGTTTCCTGAAACCAAACATATCATTATTAATAGGCATAATTTACAGTATCAAATACACCATAGGTTCTCAACGTGGGCGATAACGCCCCTTGTGGGCGTTCGAGGCCCTCAGGGGGAGGCAGTAAAAGGCCCATAGAAGATTAGGAGGCGTTAAAATATGGCACGGAAGGGCTAGACTATATTTGGCTATATTAGCCAAATATAGTCTAAAAAAAACTTTAAAAAAAACGCTGATTATGTACTAACATAAGTAAACTTTAATGCTGCTTCTGTAAGTATTTAAATCATTTCTAGCACATGTACGAAAATTCACATATTTTGGTAGTTCGGGAAGTGGATGTGAAAAACTTCTAGATTACATTAAATTAAATGATATAGTGCATTTTTTAATTTCTGTAACGCACATGTTGTCTTTGTCCGTGAGCAGTAGGAAAAATGTTTCGTCCACTGCATTTCCTTACGTATATTATAGAAGAAATATAAAAAATTTGTTAACTAGGAATCAACGTGAGATTCTTCAAAGGCTGAAACTGTCAATTTATACTTATTTTGAAAGCAATAGTTTATTATGAATTATTTCGTATCATCAAAATCCCTGCCTGTCTTTATAACAGATAAGCTAAAACTTTTATTCTGCTTTTTTAAATGAAGGAGAAATTCAGTAGTGTTTCAATTCCAACAATATCCTATTTATGCCTAAAATATATAATATTGCACACTCTCTTAATTACATTTGTGGCAATATCTATTTCAGAGAGATTCGCAAGTAAAAAAATTGGGGCCTTAGAAAAAAAGTTGAATTGAAAAATATATTCTATTAGTAATAGAATATTTTTAAAAATTTCACTCTTGTTTTCACTATGTACACTCATGTCCATAAATTAAGGATAATGAAGTTCAGGCAAAGAAAGAGACAGAAGCAAAACAAATTTGACTTATTTGTAAAGTCTATTTATTAAACAAAAGGTAAAGAGCAAAAAAGATGCTATATGTTTGACATAATTAATAAAAATTGCGATTTTTACTCCCTGGAGCAAATTTTAAAAAAGAACCTATTTACAAAAAATAGTATAACATGGTTAGTATGATGGTTAATACGGAGTATGTCTCCCGGACGATGCAATACAGGCCTTACAACGCCTACGCATGCTGAGTATCAAATTATCAATCTGATCTTGGGGAATATTACACCACTCATCAAGCAATGTCTTCCGAAGTTCCAGTAGACAGGTGGGAGGGGGTTGACGGGCTGCAATTCGTCGTCCAAGCATATCCCACACATGCTCTATTGGATTCAAGTCCGGTGAGTATGCTGGCCAATCCATACGGGTGATATCCTCCGATTGAAGGCATTCGTCTACAATGTTTGCACGGTGAGGACGGGCGTTGTCATCCATAAACAGAAATTCAGCACCCATGGCGCCCCGAAACAAACGTACATGTTGTTCCAGAATGACATCCCGATAGATGTGGCCTGTCATCGTTACACTCTGAACATGCAGGTCAGTTCTGGAACCAAGAATAATTCCTCCCCAAACGAGCCATCCTGCACCACCGTAACGGTGTCGTTCAATGGTGGTAACGGGTACCTGGCGCTCTCCATATGAAAGTCCGGCGAGAATCAGACTGCAAACTAAACCTGGACTCGTCGGAAAACATCACACAAGACCACTGTTGCGGTGTCCACAATGCATGCTCTCTACTCCAGGTTAATCGCAGGCGACAGTGAGTTGCGGTAAGGGGAACACATCTGACAGGCCTACGAGCATATAGACCAATGTGCCCTAAGCGTCTGTACACGGTCTGCCTTGAAACTGTCGTACCGGTAGCTGAAGAGAGCTGACGAGACAAGTCTGATGCTGTGCTCCGTCTGTTTCTTTTGGCAGTAACTGCCAAATACCGGTCCTCATTCGGCGTTATAACTCGGGGGCGACCTGTGCTGTAACATCTACTCACATTACCATCATCTTGGAATCGTTGCCAAAGCCTGGAGATGACACTCTGGTCGATTCCAAGTTCCTCGGATACTTCCAGCTGGGTACGTCCACATTCCAGTCGTCCGATAATTCTACCACGTAAAAAATCTTCCAAATGCTTTCTTTGTGCCATAACTATGCGGTTATTGCACTGAAAGGCTTTTAAAGCGCTTGTGAACAATTTTACTTCTTTGCCACCATTCCTTATATACCCCTCTCTTACACTCTCGTCATTGTGACGTACTATCCACGCCATCTGGTGGTTTCCTGTAATTTGCATATTCTTCTTCAAGATGTGTGTGATAATTCTACAGGTGAAATTTTTATTTTAGAGTTCAATTTCTGTGTGATTCTGAATTATCCTTAATTTATGGACATGAGTGTATTATGTGCACTCTTATTTCTCTAGAGTGGAAGGGGGAGGTATCAAAATATTTACTAGAAAAGGGGGTGCCAGTTCAAAAAAGGTTGGGAACCTATGATCAATTTTTGATATGAAGAATAACTTTTATCCAGACATTTCGGTTATTTCTTAATAATAATTAAAATTTTACGATGCCTCTTCTTATAAATATGGTACATACACAGATATACAAAGTTTAAGCGAGGGGTCTTTAACTTTTTATGCTCAATTGCCAAATTAATAAATGTACAATTATCCGCAGGCGACATCAATAAATTCACAGCGATTCGCGTGCTACAAGGGGTTCAAAAAATATTGAAATCAGGAAAATTTATGTGAAAAAAGGGAGGTTTGTTCAAAGGGAATCCATTTCCCCCCGAAAATTTCTGAGATTTTATGCAATGTCCTATAATTTATATTTAAAATGATTTAAAATACAATGGCATTTTGGAAAAGTTCGTTATTTTCAGAAAATTTTATCTCAAATGGATTTTAAACACTCCAGTGAAATTTTTTTTAAATATCTAGAACAGTGGTCTTCAAACGTTATCGAATCATGGAACCCTTAGACCTATTGGGATTTTTGGTGGAACCCTGTCGTGTATACTTAGAAGAATATATTTTTAAAAATATTTAAATTAGATCAATATGTTACATGTGCATTTTATATACACTGCTGGCCACCGTAAATGCAACATCTTGAAGGAAGCACGCAAATAACATGAAATTTACAACATGCATTAGCGGAGGTGAGATATGCAAAAGATTAGAATTTCAGCGCAGACACACATCACGCACGCCTGTGGCGCCACCTCAAAGCGCTATTTAAAGCTTGGAGATTTCGACGATTTCAAGTTCGGCAATTGTGTTTTTCTTGTGGTTTTCGATCAGTTATGTCTCGTAGAAAACAGCGATCAGCTTTTGATCAAGTATCCGAGTTCGACAGAGGAAGGATAGTGGCCTACCGAGATTGTGGATTAAATAATTAATTCCGAAATCTCAAATTGCCACAAGTTAACCACTATTATTTTTATGTGAATTATTCTAATCTATTCCTTTTAAAGAATATCATGAAACACAAAAGATTTTGTTATCACTTTTGTTGGGTTTAATTTCTGCCATAGTGTATCTCCTACAATGGCTCCCAGCTTGCATATGCAAAAAATTAAAAGGTACAAAAATACGTAAGAAAAGAGGCAGTCCACAATCGCATATTTGTTAAAAGTTTTCCCCGTGGTACGCGCGACTTGTACTGGGAAGCAAGGATTTAGATATTTCGTGTTTGTACAAACTTAACAGAGAACATGAATCCGTTTCGCATATACAACTTATAATTCTTCTTTCCATTTTCAATTCGTGGAACGTTTAGGTTTGTTTTGTGGAATCCCAAGGTTCCGCGGAACACAGTTTGTATACCACTGATCTAGAATAACAGAAAAGATGGCATTTCTTACGATAAAAAGCAGACAAGGCAATTTTTTTTTGAAATTACCTCAATTTCAAATGAGGGCCAGTAAGATTTCTTTAGTGGGCCACCGCGGGCCACGAGTTAAAGACCCCTATTTTTAGCAATTGTATGGAATCAGTTTGTTTTTCATATGTCCATTTATATATATACTTATTCGTCCGTATGACGAGTTAGAAAAAGTAATAGTTCAGTTGCACAGTGAATAATTATTTTTTTAGCTAATGAAAATTTTAAATTGATTGAAATTTGGCACTCTATTAGTAATAATGCCTTTAATAGGTCTTGAGTACGAAAATGCTGTAAGATGTTTAGAAGTTGTTAAAATATTGAAAATTTAGCTGCAAACTATTTACTGAGAACATATCGAAGGGGAGTGAAAAAATCATGAACCTCATATAGATGACCAACGAATAATAATTAACGAAGTTAGTGACAAAATAGATATAAGTTATGAAAACGTGTACAAATAGTTTTATTCGGAATACGCTGCAGTTTTTAGCGAATAATTAAATATGGGAATTTGAATACAATTCAAATGGTAAAAGAAATTGTAAAGGCAGTTTAATCCGTTATCAAATAGCAAAAAGTAACGAATTTTTTTACTTCAATTTTTTTATTACTAACTTTTTTTTCTAGCTTCTTACGAAGTTTTTTATGCATTATTACCGGAACAAAGTAGACCAATATTTTATGTCTTACAAAAAGTGAAACTGTTCCAATGAAAGCAAAAATAAGCAATCTGCTGTAAAAGTTCCAGCTGCTGTTTTTGGGATTAACAAGGTACGGTGTACATCAAAACATTAAACACATTTACGAGAAATCGTATTCATTATTTAAGCTAATTACTTTCTTCCCTAAATAAGAGAGTAAATTAAGATGTTTCATAAAAACATTGGATGACAAATTGTTTCGGCTTTGAATAGTTCTTCTAAAAATATTTCATTTGGTTAAAATCAGATGCATGCCAAATGAATGGAATTCCCAGATATTTGCACTACTTAATTTTAATATACTAATTGATAAACATTCAGAATATTTCCGATTTTATTCTTTTTGCAGATAATTTAGTTTTCCGGAAGAAAAATTCGCGTGTAAAAACGTGATATTATGCTTTTGTATACAAGTCTCTAATTTGGAAAAAATATATTTTTATGAATTAATTTCATGATTCGTTAATCCCATTTGACAAATTAATGTATAAATAATTGCTCGAGTTTCTTTCTTCTAAACCACACTATTACTTCAGAATATTTGCTTCTTTAATATCGGGAACGAGAACAAAATAATTTATATTCACAGACATGAAAAGAGAATTTCAGGTTTTTTTTTTGAATAAATATTAGGTTGCCACGTGATTTTGTACAAATAATTCTTGCTTAGGAAATCATTATCTGAATCTCTAATACTATAACATATAACATTTAATGGCATGAAAACCGGCAAAAGAAGTCTTATTTTTCTCTCTCTTTGAACCAAATGCATTTAATGAATTTTAAAAGGAGATTAAACCACACATCTTAAAGAGAAGGGGAAAAAAAGCAATAATACATCAAAACAAATTTACCATATATTTTCATTAAAATATACAATAGGCATCTTGAAATAGAATACACATATTTAAAGGACAATTTATATTTGAATACACAGTGAAATAAGTTTAACGCGAAAACGCTTAAGACGAAATACAGATTAACATTAAATAATGCAACGGTCCCGACAAACTACTATGTGTTTGCAAGCATCTTTTCCCTTAAGACGAAACAAAAATCGCTGAACACGAAAAGATTTTCCTTCTGGGAATAAACAAAATACAGCATCCACATTACAACATCCATGTAAATTTATTTGCTTACTACAGCTACTCCAATTTTTCTGCTTGGTAGGTAAGTACATAATTTGTAACTTTTGGTGAAAAAGAAATAGATAAATTTTAAATCACAGCACACACATTGTAATGCGAGTTACATAATTAGATAATTAAAATAATGTACGTACTTTCAAAAAATAGATTAAAATTTTCTCACTACTAAATTCAAAGACTGTTTTTTTTTTCTTCAAAATTTTAGAATCTGATTTGGGGTTATAACAATTTTTTGAGAAAAGAAAAAAAAACAGAAAATCATTCTAAAAATAAACTGTCCATAGCCCTGGCAGTAAATATTTTGCTACACTATCTATAAATAAAACTTAGAAAGGAATTTAATCCCATAAAGACGAAAATAAAGTTATTAAGTAGTAGTACACGACACACAAAACGTAAGACAACAACTTCTTATTATGTATCATCAACGCAGCGTTGAGTCGTGAAAAATGTAGCTTCCTGAAAAGCTTTCACCTTTCAATAATATATCATGCCGGCTAATTTGACTAAGAAAACTACCTCACCCTGAGAAGCTACAGAGCCTCAAGAAAGATAATGAGAACCCCTAGTACCGCTTTACTCCAGGTCCTTTCAAAAGTTTGATGTGTTTCACTTAGGACGCAAAGTAACATTAACGTCAAAAAGATAAAATTACGCTGTAGGAGCTTAGGCTATCAAAGAGAAAATTTTCACTTCAGGTCTGTAATAATGGAGATCATTTTTAGCCCTTTAGGACATCGAGTATCTTTTTTCACGTTGAGGGTGAGATCGAATTTCATTTAAGGCAACATAAAAGTTTTTCTTTTGTAAATAATTTCAATTCTACGAAAAAAAAAATGCTTGTCTTATTTTTTATTAATATACCGGAAAGTCTATTGTGCTTTCAACAATTGCCTCTATCACCTCTTTTTTCTTGCTTTTTTTGCAGCATAGCCTGTGGGATGTACTTAACAAGATTTTTAGACATTGAACCCCTAGTTCAATGAACGACCGTTAAATTGGTTAAAATGATTTTGGATTTTGTCAACTGTGTGATAGTATTATCAAAAAGTATCTGAAGTTATTAAACTTTGTTGTTTTTCGTTTACATAAAGCACAATAATACTGTTAGTTCAGTGATAGTGATAAAAAAAATTACATGTCTTGACAAAAGAAAATTATTGACATAAGTGTGCATGTGCTTTTAAATTATTGATCATTGTTTGACAAAAATTTATTTAATATTGTTTTATATATTTTAAACACAACTCCTATGTGTATGTGTCGGATCTCTATTTTACGAAATCGCTAAATCCTGAAAAAAGTTCGTTTAAAATTTGGTATTCCTCCAAACTTTCCTTGCAGTTTTTTTATGGGTAAGATGTGTAAAATAAATAGATATTAATTTACAAAAGGGCGTAAATGATTACTTTTTAAATATATAGTGTTTATGAATTTGAAATTCGTTTTATGTGGTTTATAAAGTATATTTTAACATTAACCTCTATGTAACAAATTTTCTATTAAGGCTACAGTGGACAGTAAAATTTTTTTTTAAAATTTGTTACACACATGCTCCAAATTTTGACTGCCTGTGTATTTAAGTTATAACTAAAACCATATAAAAAAATTTGGTGAGAAAAAAATGAGTAATTTTTAAGAAATTTAAAATTTTTAAAAAAAATTTAACGATAATTTAAAAATTTCAAAACGTTCCATGAGTTTTGATTTTTTTTAAAATTTCATATTTTTAGCTGATTTAACTTCTTTAAGCAATTCTTTAGAAATTTATGCATGCAATGTAATGTTTTATATGATAATTTACAAAATATGGGTAAACGCAAATTTTTATATGAAATTTTCAAGAATTTTAATGATTTTATACATAAAAAACTTTAATTTCTTCTTTCACCCTATCACTATTGCTACAATGCATCCAAGAAGAGCAATATCCTTTTTTCTGGACACCTTTATCCACTTCTTGAAGAATTAATTTTTTTTCAGTCATGCTCAAGTACTTACGTTTTGACATTTTCGAGCTACAAGAAACAAAGTTACTATTACAAATGATCAACACTACAAATGAACGTAGACTAGTTCAAGGACATGGGGACACGAGACAACTCCGCAGAGGGTGAATGGGAATATCGAAGATGTTTCTAGAGAACTGGACAATAGGGGTTATAAAGGTTGCACTTCTTAGATGAAACGCACAGAATTCTATTGTTCTCGGCACTTTCGATACCAGAATGATTAAATTGCACCACGATCTACATCATCTCAACCTATTTTGAACTGGCTCCCACTTTTCTAGTGAATATTTCGATACCGCCCCTTCCCACTCTAGAGAAATAAGAGTGTAAATAATACATGGTGAAAACAACAGTTAAGTTTAAAAAAATATCCTTTTACTAATAGAATATATTTTTTAATTTAATTTTTTTCTAAAGCCCCAATTTTTTGACTTGCGAATCTGAAATAGCTATTGCCACAAATATATTTAAATGTGTAATATTAGTCTTAGATAGGATAGTGTTGGATTTGAAACGCTACTGAATATCTTCTTCATTTAAAAGAGTGGAATAAAAAAGTTTCAGCTGACCTGTTATAAAGACAGGCAAAGGTTTTGAGGATACGAAGTAATTAATAATAAACTATTGCTCAAAATAAATATAAATTGTTAGTTTCAGTCTTTAAAGAATCACACGTTAATTCCTGGTTAAAATATTTAATTATGTTTCTGGATAATATATGTAATGAAATGCAGCGGATGAAACATGTTTCCTAATGCTCACAGACAAAGACAACATGTTCACTATAGAAATTAAAATTTACTACACCATTCACTTTAATGTAATGTAATCTTTAAGTTTTTCCTCCACTTCCCGAAATATCGAAATTTGTGAATTTTCGTACATGTGATACAGAAATGATTTAAATACATACAATCAACATAAGGAAAACAGCATTAAAGTCTACTTTTGTTAGTACATAATCAGCGTGTTTTATTAGTCTTTTTTGACTATATTTGGTTAATCTGCCCAAGCCCCTCCGTGATATCTCAACGCCTTCTAATTTTCTCTGGGTCTTTTACTGCCCCCCTAAAAGCCTCAAACGCCCACGTTGAGAACCTATGATCTACATCATTAGGAAGAAATTCAGGGTGAGATAGAAAATTGAGGTAAATGCAGGCTGAAGATTTTCTTCCTACAAAATCTAATATGTCTGCTTACTTTTTCAAGTTACAATTGTAGAAATTCTTTAAAGTATTTGAGAAGACAAAAACACTAAAACAAAATTACATAAGAAAATAGATATAGAGAAAGTTTGAGTTATAGATGGAGTACTCAAAAACGAAAAAACATTATTTTTTTTTATCTAAAAGTTTCATTTATTAAGGCACTTCTCAACAGGGATCACTATTCCTAAGGCATTACTCTTTTAATATATTGTGGAAAATAGTTACAATAGCTTATAGCTCGAGGAACCACAAGTACCCCAAATAATTATTATATTACAGCAGCTAGAAGATCAAGGTCACTGAAGTAACTCAAAAAACTATTACATTACAAACATTGCTGTTCTAGGTTACGCACGTAATCCAACCTTGAAGCTACGGGAACATTTGTACATTAGTAAGCAAGTCTCGAATTTCAAGCTTCAGAATTCTTCACCCTAAAATGATTAGGGAAGGAGAAGAAAATGGCAGAATCTAATTTTGTACCAAGGATGGAATAAGACACTGGTCGGATTCGGAAAAAGTTAGGAAATCAAATTAGAGAAGTCACTTTTAGGTTTAATATAAAAAGAATATTTCATGGAATATCAGGGATAGCATTTTAAATCTGGACTCGCAAAGAGTTTTTTAAGAACCGAAAAAAAATTGTAAATCGAAGCAAAAGTTAATGTAAATTGGTACACATGTATCCATTTGTGGTAAAAAGAACTCTTTAATTCGATTTTTTAATTGGTACATATGTATCCATTTGTGGTAAAAAGAACTTTTTTATTCGAATTTTAAATTTGTCATGGTTTTGCACCATGTGAGAGGGAGGAACTTATATTTTAGGGGTATATTTATCTCAATCTTATCTCATTAAAAATTGTTGAATTAAAAATAAAAAAAATCTATAGTTTTACTATATAATGGTCTTAGAGAAAAACATTATAATGCGTGACGAAAATTAAAATAAAAAAACATTCACGTCCCAAGAAATTTTTTATAGACATATGAGTTCGCGTGCTTATATATAAATTATGTGTCTATACCTTGCACAATACTCATAAAACGTTGAAACTTCCTTTAAATACGCCATTTTTTCTTTATTATTCTAAGTTTAAGAATTCTGTTAGGCAATATATTGAAAGCGAAGAAATATGGAATACATTATGCGGGAAAAATCGTCTGATAAATATAGAAACGAGCAGTATAATGAAATAAATATCTCTTAATTTGATAATATGAAATCGAAAAATTGTAATGGAGCACTAATTCTTTATTAAAAAGTGTCTTCCACTACTGAATTCTTTTCATCAATGTTATGCGAAAATAGTCTAGACAAAAACCCATCAAAATATAATGTTCTTTTTATCATTTTCGAATATTTGGGAAATTTGCCTCATTTCAACATCACACATACACACACGAGGGCATTATTCAATTCCTTCAACTCGCTTGAAAAAATATTTCATTTTGTGCGAGTCAATTAGTCAAATTAAGGATGAAAGTTAAACAAATATTTTTAAAATGTAGAGAAATCATTTCCTTAATCCTGAATAATCGTAACATAAAAAGGAGAAATCTAATTATCCGCTTTTCGCTCTTTTCAACCCTTTAAATTAAATCTTCTAATTGGCAATTAAATTTTCTTCTTTGACACTCATAGCTCATTGAAAGAGGCAATTATATGCATCGCTTGTTGTTTTCTATTTCTCCTAAAATTATTGCCATTTTAACGGGAAATTTCGGAATCAATGTAAATCTAAGTTTCCATACGTTTACTGCTTGATATGTAAAGGACTTTTAAAGAGGTTGAATAATTAATTTGGGTAAAATATCTAATTATGAGACAAAACAATTTGCTTTATCGCTTAAAATAATTAAGCAAACATAGCAACATCCTGTTAAAAGTGCTTCAGTGTATCTTTACGCCTTCATAGTAAAGTTACAAAGGAAACATTTTCTTAATGGGATATTTAATAATGATCACCTGTTTAACATTAAAATGAAAATTGTGTGCTGTTTAAAGGTGATGATTGACTTTGTCGGAACAGTGATTTTGCAAAAGCGTATAAATTTTTTTATAATTAGTGTGCTTTAATTAAAATATGCATGTAAAACTTTTTAAAAAATATTATTGTAATTAAAAATTATTTAAATGCATTTTTTTTGCAAAAAAATAAAAAAAAAACATATTTTCAAATTTTTTTTTCGAATGAAAATTTATTTTTTAAAATAATAATATTTTGCTTATATATAGCTAAGACTTCTGCAAACAGCCTGTGATCTAGGTTTTTGAATTATATGATTTAGAAGTGGATTTATTCATATTTTAACATATAAGAAGGAGAGAGTAGAGAACTTTTAACAAAAAATTTCGATTACTTTTTCAATTGCTCATAACTCTGAAAATAATGTGAATTTTTAAAAATATTGGTTCAGAGATAGAGCTATATTCAGCCAAAATAGTATTATAGAAACATTTAAAATAGAATATTTTACAAATATGTTATTTTTTCTTCATTTTTTTAAATCAAAAAATTGCATTTAAATGATTTTTTCTTGCAATAAAATTTTTAATATTTGTGTATTCTGAATCAAATGGCTATAAATATATATATATAAACAAGGTTAATAACGTAGTCAATTACCAGAAAGTGTAATTTGAATATTTATTAATTTGGTTTGCTAAAAAAATCAAATTAATATGCTTATTACTTTTTTCAAGTCATATTCTATAATTTTTATACTTCCGATCTTTATTTATTTCCTCTTTCAGTCTTTTTTAAATATTAAGGGGTATCCGACTACTTTTCTTTAAAAAAAAAAGATAGAGGGATTTTTTGTTGTTGTTTTTAGATTTGTTTAGCACATTTTAAGAAAAATATGCTAAAATTAAGAAGAGAAAAAGTAATTATTATTGTAAAAATGGGGAAAAATTGGTAAAAATTGACAAAAAATAACATAAACGTGACCCATTCTGTACCAAAAGTTTATAAAATTTTTTTCAATTTTTCAGTTCTGATGTGTCGCTATGTTATTCATTTTTGAAATGACCTTTAGGATAAGAGATAGTTTAACTTTTTTACAAAAACTAGAGCACTTTGTCTTAATTATTATATGAAATTGCTTAAAAAAAACAGTGATTATATTAACATAAGGACTATAAATTTTGTAATAAAACAGTGATTGATAAACCTGAAGGTTAAAACACTTCTACTATTTTACAGAACATATACAAAAAGTTTCAGTTCCTAATTTTCAAATTTTTTTAGCAATCGCTGGCCCCGTTTGATCATTTTCAAAAAACACATTTCGAGTAAAACGTGTTTTAATATATGACATCTTGCTTAAAGTAATGGCATCTGATTTCACTAAAACACTTGTAGTTTTTGTTCTAGTGAACTGAAAATAATAAACTTGGTATTTTTATAAAGCTAATATAAGATGGCATATGAAAAAAAAATAAAAAAAAATCAATTTTTGGCAAAATTCACAATTTTAGGGTAGTCGTATTCCTTAAGCTTGTGTTCTCTTTGTTTATATAACCCAAAACATCGCTAGAATTGTATTAAAATGATTCATTAAATATAACTATAGAAGTGCTTTAGCTATTTAGTACAGGTTTTCTGTATCAAAACAATCAAATTTGTGACCTGAAAATCATGATACATTATGTACATTTCTTTTTTTAAAGACATTTACTAATTATTCTTTATTTTCTTAATCTCTCCGACGAATGATTTTTTTTCAGATTTGATTTTTAATTTACTTCGTACTCTGAAATAATTAGGACTCGAGGGCTCTTGATAATGAACGTCGTGATTCTGCGACACGGTCAAGATATGATTGATTTATAATCTGGCACTTCCTTCTTTTAATTTCCACACCAGCCACAGGAGGACTTTAAACATCGGTAGATTTATTGCACATCAGACCTTCCACATGGGGCGTCTTTAGTGGTGCTGGGACTCGAACTTGCAATTCGACAACGCCGGCCACGAGATCTCACGACTAGGTTTTTCCCGGAAAACAAAAACTTACGACGAGATTTGGAGTGAGTGAGGGTTTTATTAACTTCGAAATATAAATCAACACGAGGGCTTTTGGTGACGGACCTTGTTATTTTAAATCATGGTCAAGCGACGAAGAAGAACCTGAGCTGGCACCCCCTCTCCGAACTTCCACACTCCGCCAATGGGAGGACTTTGAGCTTTGTCAGGTTTAACGTGGACCAGCAAGGCGGAGGGGGAGGGTCTTCACTGACACTAGGCTCAAACTCTTGACATCCCGTCCACTAGTCTGTGACCTTGACCACGGGCTCCTACGAGATTTGAAATAAAATTCTGCATATAATTATTTTCATTTTTTTGTTTTTTCGTGCCTTGTATTATTTATATTTTTTTGCAAATAAATATTCATTCTAATATGTGAATTTATTTTCAATTTTATTTTTGTTGGTAAAAATGAAGGGGAAAATTGTAAGTTAAACTCAACTAATAATTACTTTTTGAGCTAAGAAAGCATTGAGTGAATATAAGGCCGTCCGATAATTTATTCATTGCGAGTATCAAGTTACGCCCTCGATGCGTTTTTATTTCAAAAACCAGAAATGGTTTTTTGTCTCGTCTACCCCAAACCCCGTTGCCACAAAAACGAGAACTATAACCATTCTTTCACTTTTCTTCCATTCAATCTATTCCGCGCGCTCATTCTAATGTAGATCGCAGGTTTCCATTTTCCTTTTGGAGTGGGTCACCTTGAAACTTTCATCCAGATCATCTTCATAATGATTCTGTAACAATCCGCCATCCTTGAATTCATGCGGAACAAGACTGCTCTTCCAAACCCCCTTTCGACCCCGTATGACCCGAATTCGACATTTGGGCGACCTCCCTCACCTACATAAAACAAATTGGAACACATTTCGTTCGATTTTCACAGCTTCCGCATAGCTCCAGTGAGAATCAGTTCCTACTCCCTCTAAGTATTAAATAGGTAACTTGGACACCAATCCATATTCACTTTCTTTGCGCTTGGCCTAGTGGACTGACCTGGATATAATGATCTTGGACTGAATGCTGTGCGAGAGGACTAGTCGAATATTAAATGGTGGGGGGCACTGGAGCGGTCGAATGTAAAGTAGGGGGTGTAATGTGAGCATGTTAATGTTTACGCCAGAAGTGTCTTTGTTTTGAAAATTTAAAGTGATTAACTGATGCTCTGAACCGTGATTTTGAAAAAAGCATATAAAGGAATATATTGTTTGATATTTAGGGTCAGTTGAATTAGAATATACAAATTAAATTGTTTTAAGAATATTTTTACAAGAAAAACTTATAAAAAAATAATTTTTTTTCCAAAAAAATGAGGAAAAAATGGCTCGTTTCACAATATTTTTCTTTTTTGAAAAACGCTTCAATAACAATGATATCTTCATATATGTAGCTAAGACTTATCTACATAACCTGAATTAGGCATGGCTTCGAACGGTAATTCCCCCTCCCCCGTTTTTTTAAAGTTAATTCCTACTAGGTCAACAAATAAAATTTTTATTTTAGTTATTTTTAATTAAATAATTACAATTAATATAAGTATGCATATACATAAGACAGAATCATAATATGAAGTGACAAAATCGAAAGCGATTTTCCATTTTCCTTTCTATATTTGGTGTTAGACTATTTTTATTGTTCGCTACAATTTATATTCATTCGTTAAATTTAGTTATTCGAATAAAATAGTATAGTAAAAAAATCACATTCTCAAAAAATTAGGCCCTCCCAGTTGGGATTCGAACATAATGATTAGAAGTCCAGCGCACTATCCATTGCGCTACAGGAACACAACGAATGACTTTCCTTTCTATATAGGCTGTTGGACTATTGTTTTGTGTTTGTTGCTATTTATTTATTTTTTAATTTAATTAATTAATGAATATTTGAAAAAACTGTATTAACATCAAGTGGCATCCACTGCAAGTTCAAAAAAATGTATTTGAACTTGAATGGATGAATAGAAGGTATTTTATTAATGATTGAAAATTTGAACACGATACATTATATATATATATATATATATAGGGAGAGAGTGAACTAACAGTAGAAATTGAAAAATATATCGGTTCAGTTCCGGTTTTCGCTCCTCCAAAAATAACAGTTTCCGGTACAGTTCTGAATGAATAATTTTATTTAATGTATATTCTTTTTGTACTATAAATATAATTCTATCTTAAAAAAGATGTAATTAAATCAAAAATTAGAAGATTTTATTCTTTTTTAATTGAATTTCATGTATTAAAACTTCATTAATATTATGAGAACTAATATAATTAACCAGCATATACGATACGAGCGATGAGCCGAGAACGGCGAACACTGGCATAGTTATACATTATCAAAATCTCATTTGACAACTAGGTTCTATGAAAATAGTCTATACAAATATCCTTTGACTATCGCATGCTGAGATACGAAATATATCCCAGACTGATATTTTTCTTAAAAAATCATCTATACTTCTAGTTTTTATTCAACTGAATCAAATCTGCCTTCTACAAGTAGTTTCACGCAAAAAAGAAACACAAAAGTACTTGTAAACATCGAAACAGGAAATCGAGAAGCAATGCACATGTGATGATGATAATTATATGGTTGACATTAAATTAGAAAATATTGATAAGCTGGAGTAACAAAATGACTGAAGATATATCGAACTGAAATAAATCGATATTTTTTTTCAGTTCATTTCTGGTTTACATTCCGGCCAAAATAGTCCAAGCCGTTTTTTTCCCCCCGGTTCGAAACCCTGGAATTCGGAGTCTCGAAATGTATTATTTAGAAAAAAAAATGGATTTATTCATGTTTTAAGTTATCACAGTAGAGAAATTTTTATAAAAAACACCGGTTACAATTTTTCAATTTAAAGTAACTCTGAAAATAATGTGTGAAGCTTTTCAAAATTTCCAATACAGGCTCTATAAAGAAGTATGTATAAGAAAACTTATTATTTTAGAAGAACTTTTCTTAAAAGGAGAATGTTTTGATGTCATTATTCCTTCGTTTTTGCCAAAACATTACATTCAAATTATTATTTCTTGTAATAATATTCGTAAGATAGTTTTGTAGGCTTATCCTAATTCAATTAACTCAGAATATCAACAACAAAAAAATCATTTACACACTTCTTTAAAAATTATTTTTCTGAGTGAGTGAATCAGTGAATATTAACGTCGCACTGCTTAACTGCACGAGGGCTTTTGGGAGGGATCTCTTTAAGTCGAGATCTGGTTGTTTATTTAATTCTGTTACTTGTATAAAACAATGATTCTCATAAATATGGGCAACAGAAACAGAGAATTCTAAGTCGCGGACAGTCGCAGGCACATTGGCACCCGCAGGCACGGGGTTAACAACCCTTGCTTTAAGGAATTTGACAACGCTGAGTGAGTGAATATTAACGTCGCACTGTTCAACTACACGAAGGCTTTTGGCGATGGACCTCGAAATTTTGAACCATGGTCTAGTGATGAGGACGACACCTGAGCTGGCACCCCTCTCCTCATTACCACACTACAGCAGCAGGAGGCCGCGTTTGAGCTCTCGATAGATTTAATGTGTATCGCTCTCCTACACAGTGCTTCTTCAGTGGTATATATCTCGAAATCATAACATGCCAGCCACTATCTGATGTCTTAACCACTAGGCTACCGTGAACTCAAATCACCCTTCTGATCATGGTCAGTTGGTCAAGTGCAATAAGTATTTAGAAAATGCAGTGCAGGTGTATCCATTGGGTGCTTGGGGCGGGTGCCTAGGGACCCGGATAACCTGGGCTTAATCTGATTTTCATTGGATCTGCTAGTGCCAAGTGAGGCCTGTTGATGTTCTGCGACCAGCGTCCGAAATGAGTTCAAACCGCCACTGAGGAAATGTATGACGTATTATTCGTACAATAAGAGAAATTAATATAAGATTACTAAAAAAGAAATCAAAGATTTTATTTTTTCGAATTTTTAAGATAAAAAAAAAATAGTTGTTTTCCATTTAAATGCGTTTTACAAGACTTTATCATTTTAAATTTCTGATAAAAACTATCAAAATGAAAACTAGAAATTTGCAAAGACTTTTCTTTTAAACTAAAGAAACTGATTAGCTTTCTTATTTATAACTTTAATCTCTTTTTCTTGGATAAAATATTTAGAAACTTCTTTAAAAAAATCACGACAAAAATAAAATTTTCAGTTAAAAATTTAAATTTTTTTATTTTAATACATCGTTTAGTTGAAATTTAATAATTGGTTAAAAAATATCAATATACTCGATGAAATGTTTTCTGTAGAAATCTAAACACGTGTTATATTAGTGAGATATGTATAATATTCGGGATATTATTAGATAAAATTTCGAATCAAGCATAATTTATGCACACACACAAAAGAGTTCACTAAAAATTTAAAATTATAAATTTATGATAATTCGAATGTACTAAATAATAATTGATTGTCTCATAAACTGTAATTACTACATAATTAAATTAGTAAATTAACGTTCCAAAAATATCAAATATTTTATTTTTATTTTAAAATTTTTTTTTTACATATGGAAAAGAGTCACATTAATAATACAAGTTTTTAGCGAACATAATTCATATATCCTTTTATCATTACAAATAAAGAAAATTTTAAAAAATAGGCAATTTTTAATTTAATATAAGAAGTGTGATATCCAATTGGCATTAAAATATATAAGGATGAAAAACATACATATGTTCTATGTGTGAAAAGCAAATGGTAATATTCTACATCAGTATACTCCTTTGACAAAGAAGAAAAACAAATTGAGCCAATTTTGAGCAAGCAATCCATTTTTCTGTGTTGGATTTCTATCGACTATGGAGATAATAATTCTCCAATTCTCTCTGGCAACAAATAAAAGTGTGAACTAAAATAGGATTCAACCACCTTGGGGCCTTGAGGTGCAGGAGCAGATGTTCCAGTCAGGTGGTCAGCCTAGCGTGAAACTCACAGTGTTAAGCTCGGTACTCATTTATCGACCCATTGAAGGGATGAAAGGCTGAGTCGACCTTGCCCAGTCCGGGGTTTGAATCTGGGACCTGTGGTGTGGAGTGAGTGAGTGAATATTAACGTCGCACTGTTCAGCTATACGAGGGCTTTTGGCGATGGTCCGCGTAATTTTGAACCATGGTCAAGTGACGTGGACGACACCTGAGCTGGAACCCCCTCTCATAACTACCACACCACACCAACGGGAGGACGTTTAAGCTCTCGACAGATTTAACGTGCATCGCTCCCCTACATGGTGGGTCTTCAGTTGTACTGGGATCGAACTCATGACATGCTAGCCATGATCAGAAGCCTAGACCACTTGACTACCGCGGCCCCTGCGGTGTGGAAGCGCGTTGCACTACCATTTAGCCATTCAAACCGAATATAGTCTGGCTTAAAAATACGCTTAAATATGTATAATTTCAAATAAGTAATGATAATCTAAGATAATTATTTTAAAAACGAATATTAATATATTTCTTCTCGAGATTATGATCTACAACAGAAGAGAAGATCTAAAATGTCGCTTCGACATACATTAAATGAGTATTTGCGCATTATACGGTCAACCAATTTCGTCAGATCAAAATAAGTCGCTAAATACTGTCCCCACGCACGTGTTTGAGCATAATAACAACAAGAATATGATGATAGCATTTGGCGACATCTTTTAAATTGGCAATATTTTTCGATTTGGCGAAATCAGTCGACGGTATAACATGCAAGTACCATTAAACGAAGTCGCCTCACCTAGTTATAACACTCGACTTGTAATCGAGTGAACTCTGGTTCGAATACCGAATAAAGCATGGGTTCGAGAAAATATAAGTCGGACTTTAACCTAAAATGGATTACCCTCTCGAATGGAAAGCAACTCACCCCTTCTGTTCTATACTGGGTGCAATAAAAGTGTATATTCTTCTGTGTTTGTACTGTTTGTTTCTGTTCCTCTGTCTTTCGTATGAAACACACGGCAACCACATTAAACGAAATCGAGCATTCAAGAATTCGAATAATCAAACATTCGTACGATGAACTGAATAGCTAAAACAAAAATGGGGAAAAGAAACACTTACAATTTATAATTAGTATTTCACGGGCTAATGATTAAAATCCTGATCTAAAGTTGATGTATCCAAAATAAAATTAGCATTTTTATTACAGGATGAACTGCAATTATATGTCCTTTATGCAGAATAAAACTGCATTTATTCTCTCTCCTATCGACTGTATCTTAATACAGCAGAGCTTCAGAGAGAAAACAATTAACTCTTTGTTATTAGTGTGGTTGGTATAAGCCAACCTCAGGAAATGAATGTTAGAACGTTTAGAAGGAGTGGAATAAATAAAATATGATAAAAACATTCTAAGCTTAACAATAAAAATAAGAGCTAAATTATATATATATAAAGTAACAATAAAAAGAAATAGTAAATTTGATAAGTTTTTTAATGCTACATTAAATGAACATGAAATTTCACAAAAAAGTAATTGCTGGTTCTTTTTTTTTGTATCAATCTTTCTGTATGAGATAATGATTGTATGCAGTGGCGTAACTAAGAATATTAGCCCCCCTGAAAGTCAGGTTTTGCTTTTAATATTTTATAAATTTATTAAATACGTGTGTACTTGGCGTCAGTCAGGCTTTGTGCCCCCTAAAGTCTTGCCCCCTCCTGCGACGCGGGGTATACGTTACGCCATTGATTGTATGGATACTTCTCTCTATGTAAAGTTAATATAATATTTGAAGAAAGTTAATATAATATTTGAAGAGTCTATCGAACTTTTTTAGTATTATTAATTGAAAATGACATTGATAAAAATCAAATAAATAAATCTTTCAATTGAATATTTATATAGTGAGTCCCAAAATCTTCAAACACAGTTTAACTAATATCCTTTAAGGCAGAGATTCTTAAATTTGTTCCCCGTCTGGGCCCATCTTTCAAACAGGAAAGTGCTGGTGGGCTCAGGTAAAAAAATATAACGATTCTTAACATTTCTTTACTTTATTGCAATCATAAACATCATAAATAATATCCAGCATTAAAAAGGTGACAAAAAATTCAAAATGGTTACATTCAATGAGATTTTTAGCATTCCATATTGTTCACTAATTTTGCAAAGTCTAGCGTATAAGATGAAATTCCCTGTTTTATAGCATCTTCGAGATTGCTATCGTTAAGTCGAGATCTGATTGTTGATTTGTGTCCATTGTAGAAAACAACGGTTCTCATAAATATGGGGAATCGAAACAGAGGAATTAAAGTCGCGGACAGTCGCGGGCACGGGGTTAAAAACCCTTTCCTTAAGGAATCCGACAACGCTCAGTGAGTGGGTGAGTGAATATTAACGTCGCACTGTTTCAACTACACGAGGGCTTTTGGCGATGGACCTTGTAATTTTGAGGCATGGCCAAGTGATGAGGACGACATATGAGCTCGCACCCCTCTTTCCTAACTACCACACCACACCAACGGGAGAACGTTTGAGCTCTCGACAGATTGAACGTGAATCGCTCCCCTATACGGTGGTGTGAAGTATGTGCGTCCCCCTTTTGAGACATCTGGGACTTGCCTCCCACGGCCGGATCAGTTTTAGGAGAATTGATCACCACATGCGCAGAAACACCTGCAGTCGCTAATATACTGCGACGGACGTGTCTTAGTTAGCCCCGGCAACCTTTGACACGAGTAGAAGCCCATTTCACCCACCACCAGATGTGGGGAGTGAAAGGGGACGCCGACAACGGTCAACCGCCGGAACCGCGAGGGACCATGAGAGAAGAGGGTTGACAACGAAACCTTCGCAGTGAACGGACATCAAGATCCCTCCATCACAGAGTTTTATTTTGGAACTCTAATATCATCTAATAGTACTAAATTGTATATTCATGTAAATAATAGCAGTGACTATATATATATATATAAATTAAACTAAATTATTATATTTCAAATCACGCTTCCTTTACTGTTTTCAAACCTCACAGTGGGTCTTTAGTGGTACTGGGCTTGGATTCATGACATGCTGGCCACGATCCGATACCTTGACCATTAGGCTACCACGGCCGCTCAGAACCATGATTTTGCAAAAGTGTATAAATGTATAGTATTTTTGATATTTAGTGTCACCTGAGTTAGAATGTTTTAAAAATATTATTGCAATAAAAAAAATTCATTAAATGCTATTTTTTTGGCAAAAAATGAAGAAAAATATGACATATTTTAAAACTTTTTCTCCTTTTATGAAATGATTATAAAACGTTATCTTAGCTAAGATTTGTTTACAGAGCTTGAACTAAAAGTTGTGAAAAATTACGTTATTTTCAGAAATATTCTAATTGAAATAAAAAGCAGTATTTCTATTAAAATTTATCTGCTTTGATTTATTGAAATACGAATAAATCCGTTTCTAAATTATTTATTACAATAACCCTACTACAGGCTCTGTATATAAGTCTAAGCTATATATATGTAGAATAATATTACTGCAGAAGCGTTTTCAATAAAAGGATAACGTTTTGAAAATATGTTATTTTTTCCTTCATTTTTTTGCCAGAAAGTTACATTTGAATAATTTCTTATGGTAATGTTCTTAAAACAATTTTACAAATATATTCTTTCAGATGACCTTATATATCAAAAACATTATTTATTTGCATGCTTTTTCAAAATCCAAGTTCTTAACGCATATTTGGAAATCTTAAAAAAATATAATTAAATTCTGTTATCCCTTTAATTTCCTAATGCAGCTAACAGTATATTATTTTAAAAGAAATTCAAATACAAATGCATTATTTTGAAAATTATGCCCATAAAAATTTCCTGAATGTATGCACAAACAAATAAATTATAATTTAAAAAAAAAATTAAAAAACACCCTTTTGTAGTTAATCGAACTAAGTTGTAACTTAATCTTTTAGTTGCCAAATCTGGAAATGGGATCTGAAATTAGTCGCCAGATGTGGGATGGGATCTGAAAATGGGAAATCGTTAATCCTGATGATCTTAATCAGGACATTGGAGCAAAATTATTAAATTATTGTATTGTCATCGGTTCTGGACAAGTGAGCAAAATTTCGAATTAATCTGACCTATTAAAGTGGGTAAAAATTGAGTTCAAATATTCCGTTACATACAAGTGAAGCTTATAAAAGGGTGTTAAAAAAAAAGAAAAGGAAATACAAAGTAATTAAAATCGCAATGTATTTTTTGATTAAAAGAATAAGTGGATAAAGTGCATTTTTAATGAGTGTTATTTGGTTTTAAGTATACCTGATTGTAATAATTTATCTTTACTTTGATAAGGCTTTTGCAATATATGGACATATTTCTCTAATTTAGACCTAGATAAATTATGCCAATTCTGCTGTTACAAATTACACCAGTGGTTTGGCAACCAGTAGGCGTATTTGTGTCAAGCTTTATAATGAATTTAATTACAAACCGGTAATGGGTATACTATAACTACAGCTTTTCTTTAAGAAAAAGTTGTAATAAAGATTATGCAATAATTTTTCATTAAAATTATTCTAATTAGAATTATATTGATTGCACATCCAATTCATTTAAGAACGGATGTCCAATTAATTTAAAATGAAAAAAATATTTATTAAAAATCTTCCAAGAAAGAAAGACAATAAAGTAAGAAATTCTTCGATAATTTAAAAAGAAATTTCTGAAAAATAAAAAAGTTGAATAAATTTTCTTATTTATTAGCATGATATATCAAATGCTGATAATGTACTGAAAAAGGTAAGATGCTATCCTTTATTATATAAAGGAAAATATATATATTGAGTTTATTCTTTAATTTTCAGTCGAATTACTTTCAAATAAAAAAAATAAAGCTAAACTTTTAACAAAGCTAACCTTTCAATAAAGGTAACCTTTTAATAAAGATAAACTTAAAGTAAAAATAAACTTTTAATAAAGCTAAGCTTTTAATTAAGCTCATATTTTGATCAAGTTATTAAAAGCCTTAAACACGAGAGAAGAAGAAAAAAAATTAAATACACATAGTCTTACAAATTAAAGAAAATAAAAGATCAGATAAATTGTTATTACTTCGCTTTGTTTTCAAAGATAACCGCAGCTGTCGAAGGTATCAAGGTCACCGACCTCTGATCCTTCATGTAATTCAAAGTGCAGTTATTGTCAAAAACTTAGAAAATTAATTAACTTCACCTTAATATTAATTAGAGTTCCTTTGCTAGTTTAAACCAACAGTTTTAAGTAATATTACCGAAAAATCCGGTGTATAACACGCCTTTTAGCTCCAAAAATACGATGGAAAATTATGATTGTGCATTATACGCCGAGTATAAAAATGATACCTTTAAAAATTAAAAAAAAGATGAGCATAAAAAAATTAGATTTCTGCATGTATCGAAATACTGTTTTTTTTTTTTTTAAAAATGACATACCTATGAACTTTAAGAGTTTTAGTTCTAGAAGGTACTATATATTTTTTCAAAAGCATGGGATAATACCTAGAATAAATGACTTCAAAACATGAGACAATTACATAATCATATTACAGTTTTCTTAGTAAAAAAAAGATGCGCGTTGTACGGCGAATATACCTAAAAATTCAAAAATGCAGCTTGAAAGTATAAATGCGCGTTATACCCCGGATTTTATGGTGTATATTTTTCGTTTTCTATTCTATGTTTACCAAAAAAATACTGCTGTACCATGCTATATTCACCAAAAAAAAAAAAAAAAAAAAAATTGGTAATACTCTTCTTAGTCGTACATTTGCTACTATTCACCAAAAAAATTGTTGCAACGTATTCTGCCGTAAATATCAGAGAAATAATTGGTTAAAAAAAATTCGGTTGTATGTATTCAATATATATATATGGGACGGCGTCTAGGGGAAGTTTCAAATTTAATATTGAATGATCAGAGAGTTAAAATGACCTAATTTATTAAAACACAACCAAAACATTTAACTATTTACAAGGAGTTTCAAATAATTAACTCAAGAGCAATTCTACTACCGAGAAAGCACCATACTAATTCGGAAAACACGCCTTCACTCTCAAAAAAACGGAGAGACAGATCCCATCCGACCTACCTTCGTGCAATCTTTCGTGCAACTCCAATTTTTTTGCCACATCATAGACATATGCCATCACTGTATCGCGAAGCGAAGATTCACGTGGTTTGCATTAGTAGTGCCATCTCTTACAATTCAAATAAGAGCAAAAATAAATTAAAAAACCTGCATCCTTTTCCCACACACACACACACACACACACACATATTGAATACATGCAACCAATATACAACCATACAATATATCAACCATATACATTCAATATATATATATATATATATATGTATTGAATTGTATATATATACATATTACATATTTCAATAATGAAAATATATCATTAAATTTGGGAAGCGATTTTTCTTTACTCTGAAGGGAATATAGAATCTACAGAATACCATTATTTAATGAAATTTATCCTAGAAATATAACTTTGCTTTACTAAAGTAACGTCATTTCATATATTATTAATTTATTATAATTATGTCACACATCTTACGTAAAAGCAAACCCCAGAAAAGTTTAATTTAAAACAAAAAAAAAATTATTGTGGTTCAGTTTCGTGTGTAGTTTTTCTATTTTATATCTATATATTCGTATAATACAAAAAGCTAAAAATTACATTTTGAAATTGGTTTTCTTAGCAATTGTAATTAATTCCCAATAGTAATTTAAGCAAAGAGGATAATCTAACTTTTATGAAATAACCTGAGCCTCACGAGGATTTCGATACATCTTGCAAATAACAAAATAAAACATACTCTTAATTTAAAATGTGTAGTTTTCAAAAATCAGAATATATTTCTAATTAATCTTCGCTTGCATAATTCTATATTAAATTTAAAATTTATGATGTGCGGAGCAAATCTACTTTTCTAAAGTTCATATATTTCTAGTGAAACAATGCATAAAAATTCCATGGGAATTCACAAAAGCTACAATTTAAAATCAGTAGAACTACATAATAAATAATCATGTGTATTTATTTAGTACTACACTACTATGGTAAACAAGTAAGTTATATGAGATGGCCACAAAAGCTAAAGTTTTTATTTTTATAGATGTTTATTTATAGTTATACAAATACTAACTAGAAATGTATTGTATTGCATTGTAAATATTTTACTTGCACTGTTTAAAAAATTTGAGGAGCACATGGATTTAAGTAATTTAGGCAAATATTTCTTCTGATAACTAACATAGAAAAATATCCATGGTCTAAAGGGTAGCAAAAAAAAGGCAGAAAAAGAAACTTTTGATGCAAATCAACGTTCATGACTTCAAAAACTAAAAAAAAGTTTAAATGGTGAAATCGATATTTTGTAGAATTTATTGTCTCAGTGAGGAAATTCAACCTTGTGGTTGTTGTTTTGAGAAAATCTGACTGGAAAGTGTTGCGACAACGTGGTCTACCAGAATCCACTTGGCTTGGAGTATTATCAGGAGACTGGAATCTGGTCAATCACAAAGAATGGTAACGGACGCTGTTGGAGTGGCAAGAAGTGTTAATGAAAACTCTGGAGTCGATTCCAAGAAACCGGACCTGTTTGACGTCGGCCAGGACAAGGCCAACCACGTGCGTTCACAGCAAATAATGACCGATATATCTTGTTAAAAGCTCATCGGGACAAATCAGTTAGTGGGATGCAGACTCAAAGACAGCTTCGTTTGGCAACAAGATCAAGGATCTCAAACCAAACAGTTTTTCATAGACTTCAAGCGGGTGGGCTGTATACACCTGGACCAATGGTGTGAGTTTCGTTGACATCAAAGCACTTTGGGGCTCGAAGAAAGTGGATTGCTGTACATAGGGATTGGAAGCAAAATGATTAGTGTCAAGTATTGTTAACGAACTAGTCTCGGTTTAGTTTAAAGATTGACACCAGACGTGTTTTGTACGGCGAGAAAGGGACATTCGAAATAACCCCATATTAGTTCATTAAAGTTCACAATACAGACAAGGGGCGGTTTGATGGCTTGGGCTAAAATATTCATAGGTGGACACGCTGACCTGCATATCATTCGGACGGGTTATTTAAGGGCTCAAAGGTATGCAGACGAGATCCTGAGAGCCCATGTCGTGCCTTACGCTGCAGCCATTGGTGCTTCCTTTCTCAAAATGCAAAACAATTCCAGCATACAGTTTTGTGGAGAACTTTCTTAAAGCTGCAAATACAGCTTATGGAGTGGTTAGCATGCTCTCCTGATCCTAATCCGATTAAGTGTGTTTGGGACAAACTCGGATGATGCGTTACTGCAAGACAAGGCCACCTGTTACTTGGAGAACAAAAAGAGTGAAACAATATTCCCCAATGTCTCATCGATAACTTCACTGCATGCATGCAAAATAGGTGTATGATAGTCTTAGGAGTTCCACATAACATTTTAAAAATCCTGTATCAGTTCCAAGCAATAAGTTTTTTTTTTTTTTTTCAAGGTTGCTCTGTGAAGCATCATTTTATTTTTTATACGATTCTGGAGAATTATACTTGTTTTTTGCTACTTTTTTTTCTGTATTGCGTTTTATTACACCTGCTATTCTCCATTTCATTTCCCTCCATGACTATCACGAAACGATTTCTTCACTTTTTTGCTTGCTATCCCAATTTGTTGAGCAGTGTAGTATTTATAGTTATAATGGGAGATTTAGGGCTGTGGGTAGCCTAGTGGTTAGAGCATCGGTCTCCCGACCGGAGGGCCTGGGTTCGATGCCCGACGCCACTAAATACCACGGAGTATGTGCTCGTTAAATCAGTGGGTTCGAAAGTCTTGTGGGTGGTCGCAGCAGAAACCACGAGTGCAGGAGGCTGGAGAATATTTCCCTCAACTTCAGTTCCATGCCGAAATTGTGGAGGTGGAGATAGGTGGTGTCGCCATCTATCGTTAAGAAGTCCAACCTGTGTCGCAATGGCAACTTTCATTGCTTACCTGCGGGAAGGACACGACAACAATGGGAGATTTAAAAATAATAATTAAATTAGGAAGCAGAGAGAGAGAGAATATTATTATTTTTAAAATTTGTTATCTTATATCATTTGATGCTACCTTGTCTCACTATAAGCTCTGCTACAATTGCAAAGGAATTAAAATAAAAAATACCCATTGAAATGGAACTTAAAACTTAATATTTTTGAAGTTTTAATTTACCTTTAAATTTAACACTATGCACCTTTTATTCAAATTAATGTCCTTTTTGACTACAAACAGGCTTTAAGTCTCTTTGGACTCATCTATTACGGTATGCGCTACCTCCATGGGGATTTCCATCATTGCTTTTCTGACAGAATGTTTAAAACTATTATAATTGAGATGACGTTTTCGGCACATATTCATTTCCAATACTAACCACAATTTACAGCCAAGTAAATTTAAATTTCAAAGGCAGGAAGGTCAATATTTGTTTTTTGTAAAGTCTGGTATATTTTCTTCCAAACACAATTGAGTCGCCTGTGTTTGTCAAGTCGTTTCCATCGAACATGTTTACGTTCAGGGTCTTTACTTTTGGTTCTAAGATAGTGTCTGATAAGTCTAAGACTGTGCTTCTACAACTTTCAATATTTGCGACACAATATTCAATCATAATTTTCATCGCGCCCCCCTTCATACAATAGCAATGTATTACATTCAACAATACTATACATTGACACTGAAGCTACAATACAACTTTAACCTCTTAAGTGCCGGTGTATATAAACGTCTCACTAAGCCAAAGCATTAATTAACCCGGGATTATATATACGTCCTTCCGCAGTATGATCTTTTCTGAGCACTGCTATTCATAAAATTATTTCGAAGGGGCTTTGGAATACACCAAAAAGTCATTGACAGTGTTTGTAAAGGATTTACTTATTTTAGAAGATTTCCTTATGTATTCCTTTTCTGCCCCTCCCCAATACATCACATACGCACGCGTACGTGGAAAACGGAGGCATTAGGGAGCAAATTACGTAACGTTTAATCAGTAGTTAAAGAATTAATAATGAACAGTACAAATCATTAAGATAAGTGTTAATTTTTGTGTATAATTTTATATGTGACAAGAGCCCATGAAGTTACTGGTAATTATTAAACTTGTTCTTATTTTAGTTTTTTAAATTAATTATAAAATAAACTGTGCCGTGGTAATGCATTTATAAGTGTATTATAGCAGTGTAAGTGTGTATTTTATTTTTATCATGTCAGAAAGTTTAAGTTTATTAACTTTCAGTAAATTAATATATTTTTTTAAATAATCTTTTGTTTTCAACTTTTCAATATGCTCGCGCCCCCCCCCCTTTCGTAGTTACCACGCTCCTGTAGAGGGACGCGCTCCGCATTTTGAGAAACGCTGGTGTAAGATAGTCTCCTTTTTCACCACAAGGAATCTCTATGAGAGACGCCTTTATACCTGACATTCCAACAAAACATTAAGGAAGTCCGATGATGAGTACAAAGCATATATTTTTTCTTCTTTTTGGCTCCCTGGGCACTCATGGTTATTTAAGTTGTTGAAGCTTCTTCAAGATAGAAAATGTGCTCGTCAATGAACAAAATTCATCTGTGACTGTTATAAGCGTGCCAGCGCTACACTGCTCTTTCTTTGAGGTATCTCTAGCGCAGGGATCGGCAACATTTTAGCTGTGGTGTACCAAAAAATCTACCAATATAATTCAGCTTGCTACACAGTAGAACATTTTTGAAAGAATTCTATTATCACGGTATTGTATGCAGAGTTAATACATTAATATTAATTTTGCATCTTTTAAAGATATTCCTTAACATATATAAAAATAAACGGTGTAAAATATAACTGTCTCTTCAACAAAAGTAAAACAATTAAAATTGTATATATATTATGCATTTTTTAAAACATATTTATTAAAATAAGAAATAGGCAACAAAAAATATAAGTATTTTCCTTCATTATAGTTAAATAAAACGACAAATAAAATTTTAATGTGAACTCAGTGCGCTTGATTCGCTCTACTTTCGTATCATAAAATCTGGGGTATAATTTATGACTTTCAATCTGACACGATTCTGAGCATTCAGTTGTTAAACAACTTCTTTGAGGACTCGAAATATTTTGCATATGAGCTAAGATTTTTTTTACATAAATAATGTAGAATCAAAAGTGGGGAGTACATGACATTTTCTTTCTCTGTAAATGATTAAATCTCTCCAGGAATGACATTCAATAATTTACAAAATAGCTGCAAATTTATCTTTAGAGTTATTTTTCAGATTTGTTCGTAATTGTAGTTTATAGTTTTGTGGGGTCGGAGCCCTTAGTTCTTCCGAACCTTTATCTCCATTTCGGATGACATTAAAACGCTTTCAAAAACTACCTTCAATAAATAATATTTAAAATTTAAAAAAACAACTCAAAAATAACTTTGATATGAATAAAATTAACAAATACAAATAAAATAAAGATAAAATTGATGAAAAAAGCTTGACTCATAAAAAATTTTTATTTAATTATTTTCCCGTGATGGTAGTAGGAGAAGAGATGCCTAACCAATTCTGTTGCAGCAAAGAAGTCCGAGTTAAAGAGAGAAAATATAAAGATGCAAAAAAAGTTCAAATGAGTTGGCATCGAGTGGAAATTCTGTAGATGGCTGACCAGAGAAGTCAGCAATTTTTGCATTTAATTTTAGGTGAAAAGCTCGACTAATCATTGAGTAGTAAATAGAGATAATTTAAGAATTAAAAGAAAAATAATATAGGTAAAGGGAGCTTAACAAAAATTAAAGAAAAGCAGGGTCAATTAGGATTGATCTGTGTCTATTAAAATTAAGACCAGGAGTATATTTTTCGATGCTTAGTGATCGATTTTTTGTCAGAGTTGTCAATTTTATTAAAGAAGCTGGTAGCATTTTACCCGATCGTTTGTCTAACAGTGGATATTTTACTCGCCACTCTGAGGTCTATATTCCTCATAAACAATTTTTTCGTATTTCCGTATATTTCCTTAATTTTGAAGATGTTTGTCAAATAAAGTTCATAACAAATTTATCAACTTCTATCCACTCAAAAATTGACAAATTTGTAGAGTAGAGCAGAGCGCCGCTGAGAATTGCACCACGTGCCATATGTGGCCCGTGTGCCTTAGGTTTCCAACCCCTGCTCTAGTGCATTAATTATTTTGTACGAAAATGACAAGTTATTGTTCGATATCCTTTTCACATACGGCATTCGTTTACTATACAACACATTCTTTATGACATTTTCATCGGTTTAACAAGATGAATCTTCTTTCGATAAGAAATCTGACGAGATCTCAACCTGATTGCTCTGATGATAGTTAGTGTTCTCATCGAACGGGTGGACGGCCATTTCTAGTATGGTTTGCAATATGATGTGGATCTCCTACTTGAGCAATATGTTGTGGATCTCCTACTTGAGAAATATGTTGTAGATCTCCTACTTGAGCAATATGTTGTTTCTAGAAAAAAAAATTCTTTTGTTGTCTAAATATTTAAGAACCTTACAAATCAGCGAAGGGCTTTTTTTAATGCAGAAAAATACCTACTGCACACTTCTGTTCTAAGTGTTAAGGCTCTAACAATTTTAGAACAGAGAGGGGGCATAAAATACAAGAGGTGATCAAATGAAAAGGTACGAAACGACACGGTGGGTACAAATATAGACTTTATTCAAAATATACACCATAGGCCTGAGCACAATGATCCCACTGATGAACAAGCCGCAGGATTCCTTGTCCCAGAATTCCTGTGGCTGTGACGAGACCCAGTCCTTCACAGTGTCCTTGAGTACGTCGTCCGAGTTGAAGCGCTTTCCTTTTAGGTGTTTCTTCAGTGGACCAAACACATGGAAATCGCAGGGTGACGTGTCCGGACTGTAGGACGGATGGTCCAACGTCTCCCATTGGAACTTGTCCAGTTCCATTTGTGTGACTCTGGAGACGTGTGTACGCGCGTTATCATGGAGCAGAACCACACCCTCCGTGAGCAGCCCCGGTCTTTTGTTCTTGATGGACCTGCGTAGGAGTCGGAGTGTCTCACAGTACACATCGGAGTTAATGCTTTATCTGTGCTCGAGTAATTCTGTGCTCGCATCATTTGGACGCCGCTTTTTATAAGAGCCTTTGCTCTCTCCTGCGCATGCGGGCACCCGCGCATGATCCGATCCCAGTCAGAGTCTCCAATGGCATCCCGAGATGTCTCGCTACATTCTCCCTTGGCGGAATATGCAAATATTTAACTGTTTCATTTTTATGTCGTTTCGTACCTTTTCATTTGATCACCCCTTGTAATAATAAATAACAATATTTTTTATAAATTTTATTGAAATGTGGTTGTTTTAAGCAAAAAAAACTCCTTAATCTATTATAAGGGGGTAGGTTCCCGAAACAGGATCTATATCTCATTAATGTTAAAAATAGGTATTTTTAAGGAATATTTATAGACATTCTATTGAATAAAAATCCCCAATCTTTTTACTGAATATTCTTTGAACCATATAATGCATACTTTAATCAGAGATTTTATGGATAGGAGGTCTAGAGTTATTTTTTTCCAAAAATATTGTTTGCACAAATCTGCTTTTTCTTTCTTTCAAAAACAGTGAAATTTCATGATGTTTAATGCTATAAATTAAGTCAGAATATTTTTTTGAAAAAAAACCCCTTGATTAAAGTATGTATTAGAGTGTAATTATTAATTATGCAAAGTTATAGGCTGTTAAAGGCAGTAGTTTAGGAGCAAATGCTCCTTTTTTGGTAAAAATGTTAGTTTTGAGAAAAATGAATTTTAGTAATGGATTTAGTAGACTTTGACACACGTGGTAAAACATTTTCACAAAATCATTAAAAATACTTCTACTGCACGTAGAATGATAAATTTTGCGTCATTAGAAGCGTAGAAATTCGTATTTTATGAAAATGGGAAAAATGAAAAATTTGTTTGGGGGCGAAATTTATGAACCAACCCCCTTAAGTAAACTTAAATGAGTTACAGTAGAAATTTATCGTGCAGAGAAAACGAATGCATTGTTGTACGAGTTAGCTTTCCAAAGCTTTTTCCACTCACGAGTTTTTGGAATTTGAGGGAGCGTATATATATTTTAAAATATCTGGAAGAGAGAGAGAGAGAGAGAACACTGGACTTTGCAGTAAGTACTTGCTATTCTAAAATGAAGATAGGCTATGTGCTTTAGCCTATCTAACCGACGTTACGGGACATTAAAAAATTTAAATTTAATATTAAAGAAAAAGTTTTGTATTTTACCAATCCTAGTTGGTCAAATATCTTCTTTTGTGGATAAATTTCTGCTTTTTTTGGTCATGATTTTGGAGGAAAAAAAACATATTTACACGTTCTTGCAGGAACTATCAACCAAAGTTATTAATGTTCCGAGCTGTGATAGATTTAAAAATTTAATAACCCTTTTTGCTGGATTCTTTCAGTGCTAGGTTTGATGGTTTTTAAGCGGGGAATAAAAAATGCAGATACACACAAATCCTTTTTCAATTTTTCTGGAAAATGCTAATTGTTACCTACCTTAAATCCATAACCGAAATTATTGTGTACGACACTATATTACACTGAAAAGCAAATATAAGGAATTATATTGAAATTATATTTTAGAAATTTGGACTAGGAGGCAATTTTTCAAATTTATACGACTCGGCTATCAGGTATTGTTGTAGATTTGAATCAACACATGTTTGTGAACAAATGTTTTCTAACAAGATCAAAATATCGTTAAAATTAACTGAACTGATTAATAATAAAATTTAAGCTTGCGCTTTTTGATCTCATTTATTATATTGTTTTTTAATATCTGCTACTTTGACTTTTGTATTAAAAAGGCGCTCTTTGCGTAAAAGTTACATAATGAGCTCATAAGTAATATTTTTTCTTATTTTCATTATTTCTAAAAGTTGGAAGTGGTACGCTTAGACATTTTTTTATCTCAAAAAGGCATTCTTGCTGAATAGGCTGGCCACCCCTGTTTTCCAACAACATGCGAAAAGACAACGCTTTTTTGAAAAATTGTAATCTCCGAATGTGATATTTAAAATTGCCCTCAGCGCATAAATCACAGCTGAGATCTCAATTTTTTGTAACAGATCTTATCTCCCGACTGATAATTTAAGGCAATATTTTTGTAAAATGTTAATATAAAAAAATTGTTTCATTTCTTAAATTATTTAATATTTCTTTCTATCAGCTACAAACATTTGGAAAAAAAAATCGCAACTGTATTTTGGAAGTTTTAATAGAAAAAAGAACTAAGTGTTAACAATAATTTTTAGAAATTCGATAAACTTTAGGATTAAACTCTTACATTTCTTTAAGTTCATGCTTAACATTTATATTTTATAATTTTACTTATATGTATATTCGATGAATCCCCAGCCCTTTATATGTCAGTTGAGGTAAGCTTCCTGCCAGAACAACTCAACCCGCCTCCCGCATAAGTACTTTGATTTCAACTTTGGCGGACTTACTTAAAACACGTGGATGAATGGCACTCTACCTTCTGATGGACGCTTGATAAACATTGGTGTCCAACAGTTAAGTATAATTGATAATTATGTGAATAAAGAAGGATCTATAAATCAGAATGGCGAGAAACGTGATATGGAGTGTAATATGGCTATAAAATAAGGAAGCAAATCAAAAGAATGATAATAATTAATTTTATTATCCAAAGTAGCAGTTTGGAAGAAACTGAGCATAGCAAGGATTCACACTTTAAAGAAAACATTAAATAAAATACTGATGCTGCAGTTTAATAAAGTGTGTGGTCACCTCTGACAGCCAGGCACGCTGCACAGCGATTTACCATACTTGCTATGAGATGATGAATGAGTTGTGGGCTCAAACGGTTCCAAGCTTCTTGGAGAGTTCTCTTCAGTTCTGAAACGGAGCTTGGTGGGTGCGAAAGGGCTGCAATTTGTCTGCCGAGCATATCCCATACATGCTCGATAGGATTTAAATCAGGGGAGTTCGCAGGCCACAACATGCGCTGGATGTTTTCCGTTTCAAGAAAGTCATCAATCAGCACCGCTCGGTGACATGGCGCATTATCATCCATGAATATGGAGTCAGGACCCACAGCACCTCGAAACAAGCGAACATGAGGCTCAAAAACTTCGTCTCTGTATCTTTGAGCAGTCACAGACCCCATGTCAAAGAAATGGAGGTGTGGCCGCCCATCATGATGCCTGCCCAAACCATTACTCCCCTTGATGGAAAATGATGTCTTTCCGTTATGGTTCAAAACGTGTTCCACGTTCTCTCCCTATCATTACCCGTCGAGAATCACTACTCAGACTAAACCGGGATTCGTCACTGAACATCACATTCACATTGGCCCACTCTCCCACACTCCAATGTTGATGTTTCAAACTCCAGTTCAAACGAGCGCGTTTATGCGCAGACGTGAGGGGGAATGCAAACTGCTAGTCTTCTGGCATACAGGCCAGCATGATTGAGTCTCCTTTAAACAGTTTGTCTCAAAATTCGTATTCCTGTGGCGACTGTGAGCGCCGAACCCATTGCTCTGGCAGTACTGCCCCTCTGACGTCGCGCACTTATTACCAGATATCGGTCTTGGCGAGGGATTTGTGACTCTTGGTTGACCTGATACTGGGTGTCGGGTAACATCTCCCGTTCTTTGAAACCTCTGCCACAGTCTTGAGATCACAAACCGGTCCACATTCAGAATTCGAGACACTTCGGTTTGTGATCATGAGGATTCCAGCATTCCAACGATTCTTCCTTTCGTAAACATGTCCAATTGGCATCTTTGTGCCATCATTCACCTGGTTTGATGGTTAACAACGTTCCTTCGCACAACAGTTGCACGAAACTTGTCTGAACTGCCTATGCTGCGTGAATCGGCTTCTCCGCGTTCCGACATGCGCCGGTGTTTCGCGCAGGACGTAGTCGACTGAAAAGTTTTGCATCAACCCAATGTTTCTTCTTCACCCAATTCATATCCGCAAGAAATTTGGAATAATTTTACGAATATTTGTTCTGTGTTTTTCGCATTTTACGATTTATGCTTAACTTTTGGACACCAGTGTAGTACTCGTCTCTTGTCATTGCTTTAAGGTAACTGGGACGGGAAGGTGCTTTAAATTTTGCAATTTTTTTATTTTCTTTTTAAAAAATAGAGGACACTTTGCTGCTTCTATAGACGCATTATTTATGAGAATTCAATAAAAAAAACGCTTGAAAATAGAATATTAAAATTGTAAACAAATGTGATGTAACTGTGATTCAGGTACACTTTCTTCAAAATCCGTAGTGTATTGTAAATGTATTGTAAAAACTAATTTTTCTATTCGAAGAATGTAATTTTTCTTTATTATATGTTCAAATTTATTGAAAATTGCACATTTTTTGTGCAAAAAATACGAAAAATTAAAATGATGTGTTACAAAATTTGAAAAAAAAAATCTACTTGAAATGTTAATTATGTTTAGTTTTGCATTTATAAATACTCAGGGTAGTTTTTAAATTATAAATCAAGTGGATATAGTACAAAATAGATTTTGAGGATTATTCTAAATTAAATACGCAGCTTGTAAAATAGACATTTCGTTTTTCCTAACTGCTTATTGTTAACATTGAATGCTCATAAATAACTATATATGTTTATTTCTTTTGGTTTTACATTAAAATAAATAAATATTCATATGTATGAATACAAAAAAAGAGATTATTTTGTTATAGTTTTTAAAGACAGAATTCCATTTAAATTAGATATCAAATTAACTTCGTAAATACACCAAAGACATTTTTTTTGTGTATTTTTATAACAATAAAAATATGTGTAAGGAATTTTGTAATATCCTGCAATGATGATGTTTAAAATGAAGTAAAAGTACTCAGACTTATAGACATAAAACTTTGGTATTTTAAATGGAAGAAGATGTGAATCGTAGATAACACGTATTGATGAAGTAGAGAAAGGGTAATTAAAAAGACTTCTAAAGAATCTAGAATTTTAAACTCTTAACTTAAAAACTGAGAAATGATGCAAAATAATCCAATTAGCAATGGTATGTGACTTTATATTGTATTAAAATATATTATACTACAAATCATAGATGAAAATATCGTTATTTGCCTTTTTCTCAAAACGCATTTTTGGTGATTCCGGTACACTTTCCTCAAAATCTACTTTACCTACAGTTCTGATATTTTGCATAATACAAGATAACATTTTTTTTAACAAAGTGAATGATTTCATTTCCAAACAAATACTCACAAATTTCAGATATAGCACAATTTCTGCATAAAATTTAAAGGAAATTTTAATCACTAAATTAAAAGTTAAATTTTTTTAAATAAATTTATATTTTAAAATTTTATTTCATTTATTTTATGGATTGTTATGTTTACAAAAACTCCGTGAAGTTATATAGCTATATATTGAGTATATTTTATGCAAAGTGTACCTAAAGGTAAGAACATGCTTGAAAATGAAAAAAAACAAACAAATAGAGATTGATTAATTATTGCTCTTACAGATTTATTTGTAATTTAAAATGAAATATTTTTTACATTAACAAGTACATACATATACAGATAACTAAACGTAAACATTTTATTTCCTTTGCTTTAAATTTAAGTAAGTGAGAGCCATTTAAATTTGGTGAAAAAAATGCATTTTTCTTTCTCGTAGACGTCCCAGTTACCTTTAGTACAGAACGAGTTTCAGAATCATGGAAATAAAATATCATATGATAAATGGCAGCCCTTTTCATTCCTCCAAGTCATGATATATACATATATATGTATATGTAGGATATATAAACTGCTGTTTGTAGGAAATGCAACACCATGGAAGAATCATCAGAATAAAAAAAAACAACAACAATATTTAGTGTCCGAAATTAGTATTTGGTACCACGCGCTGCGTTAAGTGCTGTTATACGACGTGGCATGGGATCAAACAGATTTTGAATGTTTGGGGTGGAAGAGAATTCCATATTGCTTGTATGCGCAGCAAAAGTTCGTCTTTTGAAGCTGCATGACGCGTATCACGAGCGAGACGCCGACCAACCAAATCTCACACGGGCTCAATAGGTGACATATCCGGCGAATAAGCAGGCCAAAGAAGAAGTTGCATGTGTTGAGCTGAACAAAAGTCTCGAACAGTCTTTGCAACACATGGGCGTGCATTATCCTGCTGAAAGATAGCTCCAAGGATGCCTTGAAGGAAGAGAACGACTTCGAGCTGTAGCACTTCACGGACGTATCTGTTGCTATTGAGATTACCCTCAATTCGTAGCAAAATGAATCGTCAATGATACGAAATTCCACCCTTAACTTCCGTATGTTAGGCCACTATGTCGTTCGATAACGCCCTCTGGAAGGCAGCGTTCACCGTTATAGTGTCTAACACGAATGCGCCCATCATGGTCCCACAAATTGAAGCGTGATTCATCTGAAAAGACAACTTGGTGCCAATCAGCTTGCCAGGCTCTGTGCTTATGAGCCCATTGCAGACGCAGCCGTCGATAGTTTGCCGTGAGGGGGATCCTGTATAAAGACACCCTTCGCTTGCAATTAATGGTGCAGCAGACGTCGACGAATTGACGAAGCCGACATTAGTAAGCCTTAAGCCGCAGACCAACGTGCTTCCAACTGCCTTGAGGAAGATGTACGGTCATTCACCGCCATGCGGAGAAGGTATCGATCGCCGCACGCTTACTTCACCTTCCGTCACCCACTGCCAGTTTTTCGAGTTGTTCGGTGCTCGTTGGTCCACTGATTCTAAACACGCATCACCGGGAACTGTTCCGCTGCACACGAGTACCTAGTGCGAGATAGGAAAATCCTTCTTCTCGAAGGCCGATAATTCTTCCCACGTTCAAACTCCGCGTGTTGCTGGAATTTCTCCTTATTTCGTCGTGGAGGCATACTTAGGTCTCACTAAACGTTCGCTGCTAACAAATAACCATTAACTATTTTCAACGTCCCGCTACAGCCCTCTATTTATACGCTTTCAATATCAGTTCAGAGGGCTCGGCGCATGCCACACATGCGTAGTGGCTTAGAATCTTTACTATTTTACGTAACATTCTATAATTGATATTTGCTGCAAAGTTCATTTAATTCTGATGATTCCTTCATCGTGTTGCATTTTTTACAAACAGCAGTGTATACGGAAGGAAAGCAATCCACTTACTTAGCATGAGATCTTCTCTTTACTATTAGACCTACATACTTGAAATTTTACAGTTATGTGTGTTTTGTTGAAAGTGAAGATCCGCTTAGAACGAATTTAGCGAAAATCGACTCTGGATGGGGGGTAATTATAGATGAAAATTCCCTTTTTTGAACTATTAGAACGACAGAGATGAAATTTTGTACGCATGTTTCTTTTGTTGCATAGAATATCAATAAGAATGGGTTTTAGGGAAATCCGATCCGAAATAATAGGGGGGGGGGATGTTGTGGAACTATATAAATAAAAAATATCCTCTTAGAAATTTAAGTCATGTTTTTAAATTCAGAGAAAAGGACTAAAATAATACTTTTGTGAATATAATCGAAAGCTTAATGCTAGGAATTAGATATGAATCAAGCCACCCATCCAATATAGTGGTTAGCGACTAACTGCTGTACCGTAGGGCCTGTGTTCGAATCCCGGGGAAGGTATGAAGGCTTGTTTGTGTATAGTGCCTTTGCGGCATGGGGGTACTCTAAATAGCCATCGAGTAGCAAGTCCTCTCGTGGGTTTGGTGGAAGAGAAAGAGAGGTGGGAGACCCCTGACTGAATAAAGGCTAGTATAAGTTGTAGATGTAAGAGATTTGGTAATTTTTGTGAGATAATACAGCATAAGTTGATGGTTTTAAAATTTAGAAATATTTTTTGTAGGATCTTGTATTAAGATTCCTTTTATGTTTCAGAAAATATGTTATGTAGAAGAAAGACTGTTCTTAAGAAATTTTTTTTTTGTTGCTAATTACTTTAAAAATTCGGTCCTAATAAAGCGAATTTTTATTGCTTTCACAATCATTTTCAATCCTTGATTAGTTTCCGGATTACACCACATATCATATAAGATTTGAACACCAATATTTCGGAATATTTTGTTAAGGCAAATTTACTTATTAAAAAAAACAATGATAAACTTTACTGTAAGTAATTACTTTATATTAATGATGAGAAGTTAAAAGTGGTTACTTGTGTTCTTTCCTTGACAGGAATTTAATTTCAGGCAATCACAGGAAGTTTTAATACAACTCAGCTCGAGCTGAAATCGATCTTAAGCGAATTTAATTGAAATTCCAGCTGACGAAGAGGAAAGATTATCTAGAAAATTGAAAAAAGTTACTAAGTACATGTGCACTTGCTGACTAGGCTTGTTTTGATAGTTAAGCAATGTTTAATACGTTACCTAAGTTGTTTTTTAGTTTTAGATTAATGGTGTTTTCGATCTCGGGTTTGCATGAATGCTTGTTTAGACGACTTTTTGGTGTTGATTTCTTTCAAGTGAAGCATTTGTTTTAGATATATCTAATTATCATTGCACAGAAAATGAACTATGAAATTGAAAAGAAAAACATGCTCTAATACCTTGCCTTTGTATTCAATTAATTCTTTTAATATACCTTTTGAAAATTGTTTTTAGAAAGGAACGCAAACTTGTATCAAAACTACTTAATTTTCTTCTAAAAGAATAAACACTTCAATCCGGATTAAAGAATTTTTGCTATAAAAGAATTTTGTTTTAAATTATTTTTATAAGATATTTTTTTAATGCTATGCTGCTTACAAGACAAAAAAAAATATCGCATATACTTATAAGATACTAGCAACTAAATGCATTCTCTACACTAGTGAATTGAAACAATATAATAATTATGTAAGAGATAAAAAAAAATAAATAATTAATAAGTACAAAATTTAATTATTAATTCGATTTATTTTTTAGTAAATCTATACAAATAAATAAAATGGAAGTGTCTGTTTGTAATTTCATATTTGCAGCTTTTTACTTAATGCACTAAAAGTATATACGGTACTCATAACAAAAAACCAATTTTTAAAATTTTTGTCTGTCTGTCTATCTGTCTGTCTGTCTGTCTGTTTGTTCCGGCTAATCTCGGAAACGGCTGGTGCGATTTTAAAATTTTTTTAACTAATTGAAAGCTACATTAACGGGGAGTAACATAGGCTATATTTTTGATCGAAAAAGACGTTTGATTACTGCCAGACAAACCACAAGTGCTCTGCGGGATATTGAAAGTGAAGAAAACCGGCGACAACGACTTAATAATGACCACGTAAGAAGAACTAATAGACGTAATATTGCATGGCGAGAAAAATTTAACAGTGGGTTCAATTATGATACCCAAATAAATTATTCTGCTGCATCTGAGATAGGGCCGATGAATGTATGTTGCAACTACTGTAAAGCCTTAAGGTGGAAAAATGAGTCAAAAGGAATTTGTTGTTCTTCTGGAAAAGTACGTTTGGACTCCATTCAGCAGCCACCTGAGCCACTTAAGTCTTTATTATGTGGCGAACATGATCAATCTCAACATTTCCTAAATAATATTAGACGTTATAATTCAGCTTTTCAAATGACTTCTTTTGGGGCAAAAGAAGTTCACGAAGGGAATTATATGTCCACATTTAAAATACAGGGGCAGTTGTATCATTTAATTGGTTCCCTTCTGCCAGTAGATAATGCAAGAGAATCATTTTTACAAATATATTTCATTAGCGATTATGGGACGCTAGGGACGACAAAGGGACGCAAGATTACAATGTTTTCCAAATCTGCCCTATGTTAGTAGAAAGCTTACAAAGTATGCTTATTGAAATAAACAGTTACATTCATGATTTCAAAACTGCTCTTCAGTATTTCCCACCAAATTCAAACGAAAATGACTATAAAATAGTTATAAATGCTGATCGACGACCTTCAGCAGAGCATAGAGGTCGCCATAATGAACCAACAACAAACGAAGTATCTGTGCTACTGGTAAATCAAGATTGTGATAAACGAGACATAGTACTTCACAGACATGATAATAGATTGCAGAGAATCTCCGAAACTCATAGATCATATGATTCTCTACAGTATCCTCTAATGTTTGTTCATGGGGAAGACGAATATAACTTTGCAGTCTATCAAGTGGAACCCAACACAGGCCAACCAAATTTCCAAAAAAAAGTTTCTGCACTTCAATACTATTGTTACCGGTTAATGCTTAGAGAGAATGAGCACAATAATTTGCATAATTACAAACAATTATTCAATCAATACTTAGTTGACGTATACGCTAAAATTGAAACAGAGAGACTCATTTTTATACGAACTAATCAAAAAAAGCTTCGAGTTTAAAATTATATTCACCTCCAAGACGCAATCAATCAGAATGAGAATGTAGAGGACTTAGGCCAGTTAGTTATTCTACCTTCATCGTTTACGGGAGGACCTAGATATATGCACCAACGCACACAAGATGCGTTTTGTTATGTTAGGAAATATGGATGTCCCGATCTTTTTATAACATTCACGACCAACTCTAAATGGGATGAAATTACAACCGAACTTTTTAAAGGGCAGTCTGCTTCTGATCGGCATGATGTTGTAGCAAGAGTTTTTAAGCAAAAATTAAAGAAAATGATAGATCTCCTGGTGAAAGGGAAAATTTTTGGTTGCGTTCGCTGTTTTATGTATAGTGTAGAATGGCAGAAGCGTGATTTGCCCCATGCCCACATTTTGATATGGTTAGAAACGAAAATAAGAGCTAAGCAAATTGATGATGTTATTCGAGCAGAATTGCCAGATCAAAAAGTGGATACAGAGCTATTTGATGTTGTGAAAACCCACATGGTACACGGTCCATGTGGCTCTTACAATCCTCGATCTCCGTGTATGAAGAACGGTATCTGTAGTAAAAGATTTCCTAAACCTTTCAGTGCAGAAACTGTTACAGGTGAGGATGGTTATCCATTTTACAGACGTCGTTCGCCTGAAAACGGTGGTATACGAACGACAATCCGATCACGAGCAAACTGTATTGATATCAACAATCGATGGATTGTTCCATTTTCACCAGTACTGTCGTGCACTTTTAGAGCACATATCAACGTTGAACTTTGTAGTAGTGTTAAATCAATAAAATATATTTGCAAGTATGTCAATAAAGGTTCAGACTTGGCGGTATTTGGTGTACAAAATGCTAATGATGAAGTTACATCATATCAAAATGGAAGATATATTAGTACTTCCGAAGCAATCTGGCGCATATTATCATTTTCGATTCACGAACGTTTCCCCGCAGTAACACATCTCGATATCCATTTAGAAAATGGTCAGAGAGAATATTTTGATCCAAGCAATGTCCGTGGAGTGGTAGAAAATCCAAGAAATACGACATTGATGGCGTTTTTTGATCTGTGCCAGAATGATGAATTCGCAGCCTCTTTATTGTATGAAGAAATACCAGGATATTACACATTTAACAAACAAAATGGATAATTCCAACGGCGACGCCGAGGTACTCCTGTGGAAGGTCATCCCGGCATATTTCACGAGCATACTCTTGGCAGAATTTATACAATTCATCCTAATAATCGGGAATGTTATCATCTAAGGATGTTATTAAATGTTGTCAAGGGACCAACTTCTTTCAAAACTCTCAAAAGCGTGAATGGTATTTTATATCCTACATATCAAGCAGCATGCCTTGCTCTTGGTTTACTGGAGGGCGATAATCACTGGAGCGACACATTAACAGATGCCAGAATAAGTAGCAACGCATCTAAGTTACGAGAGCTATTCGCCATTATATTGGTTTTCTGCAATGTCTCTAATCCCTCAGAGTTATGGGACAAGTTCCAGGATCATTTGATGGAAGATTATGTAAGAGACTTTCAACGGCATTACCCAGATGCAGACATAAATGCTCATTTAGAAAACTTTAGTAATCGTGCTTTGCTTGCGTTACAAGACGTTCTTCTTTCCATAGGCGGTAATACTCTCCCTCATTATGGCTTACCATCTCCACAAGCGATCGATGGAATTGTTGAAAATTTGAACAGAGAATATATTGAACACACAAATTTTGACCCAGTTGAACTTCAACATTGGATAAATCAGAATGAACCGAGATTAAACAGTGAACAAAATCAAATTTACCGACTCCTCACTGACAGTGTGAACACTAAAGCTGGTGGTATGTATTTTTTAGACGCTCCAGGTGGTACTGGTAAGACATTTTTGATAAATCTTTTATTGGCCAAAATACGTTCAGAAAAAAAAAAAATTGCAATAGCAGTTGCATCTTCGGGAATAGCTGCAACTTTACTTCCGGGGGGGGGGGGAACAGCTCATTCCATGTTTAAAATTCCACTAGAATTGGAGCGTATGGAAAATCCAGTCTGCAGCATATCAAAAAATAGTTCTAAGGCCAAAGTATTACAAGATTGTGTCTTTGTAATGTGGGATGAATGCACTATGGCAAACAAAGTTTCAATAGAAGCCGTGAACAGAACAATGCAAGACCTAAGAGGTAATACTCTATTATTTGGTGGAGTAACATTTTTATTCGCTGGAGATTTTAGACAAATATTGCCAGTTGTAACTAAAGGTACACGAGCGGATGAAATCAACGCTTCTTTAAAACGTTCAGTACTTTGGAGACATTGTATAAAACTTCATTTAAAAGAAAACATGAGAGCACATTCAGCCGATTCAGACTTTAGCAAAATTCTTCTTGATATTGGAGAAGGAAAGTGTCGAGAAGTTAGTTGTACGCAAGATATAGAACTACCTACCGGTCTTTGTCAGGTTGTGGCAGACACTGAAACTTTAATACATAACATTTATGATGATGTTCACAATCTCATTATAAAAGAAGATTCATGGTTGTGTGAAAGATCCAATTTAGCACCTATAAACGACCAGGTTACTGCGCTTAATCAGTGCATGTTAAGTAAGCTTCCTGGTGAATCACAAACATACCTTTCCATTAATACAGTTTGCAATCCGGATGAAGCGGTTAGTTATCCAACAGAATTTTTAAACGGTATAATTGTGCCTGGTCTACCTCCTCACAAGCTAGAACTTAAGATTGGCGTTCCCATCATACTACTCCGTAATTTAAACCCACCAAAACTTTGCAATGGTACTAGGTTGCGAGTAGTGTCATTGCAAAGAAACGTTATAGAAGGTCGTATAATATCCGGATGCGGAAAAGGTAACATAGTACTTATACCACGAATTCCCATAATACCATCGAATTTCTCGTTTGAATTCAAAAGACTACAATTCCCTGTAAGTGTCAGCTTTGCTATGACAATTAACAAGTCACAAGGGCAAACGTTAAGCAAAGTTGGCATAGATTTAACTAAGGGTTGCTTTTCACATGGCTAACTATACGTGGCATGTTCACGTGCGAGGAATGCCACTGGCGTTTTTGTTTTAGCTCAAGAAAATCGTACACCAAATATTGTATATAAAGAGATTTTTCAATAAATTTAATACTGGTATATAGAGAGGATGTTCAATAAATTTATACGAAAAAAACCACACAAAAATTAACAAAAAACAAAGAAAATAAAAAAATAAATAAAACAAACACCAAAAAGAAGAAAAAACACAAAAATATAAAAATAAAACATTGATCCACAAAGTAAAAAAATTACATTAAACTCTCTCTCTCTCTATATATATATATAGCGTGTATGTATTTCTTAACGTGGAATACAGAATTATTAAGCTTTCGTAAGATCTGTGAATTGAACAAAACACTTTTTTGTAAATTTCTACGTGAACGAAGTCGCGGGTAACAGCTAGTATCAAAATAAATTCTAAGAAAGGAAGCATTTAGGAAATAAAAAAGCCGAGCAGTATGTAAATAACAAAAGAAAATAACCCTGTCAGTTTGAAATATATAAAGCAAAGATCTAAATATTATCTTTAACACTACTGCAATAGACGATTTCCGCAAAGGCCGTTCTTAGCGGGTTCTACTGTACAAAAGATACATCCCTGCCTAATTTCAAGTCTGTAGGTTTGTAAAGGGTCTATCCGTGAACCTTCTACTAACCCTTTTGGGGTAAAATTATTCTTTTTAACTGTGGGTTCTACTGAAAACTTTCTCTCGAACTTGATTTATTTGTATGAGTTGTTCTATTTAAGCGTTGACATTTAGGTACGTCCTGTTAGTCGACGGGTAGTCGCTGAATGGTTGATTCTTAATAACTGGAGAATAAGTGATAAAATTGTGCTTAAGATTTATGACTGGAGGTTGTATAATTAAGAGAGATAATTACGTTAAATTCTAACGTAGACCAGAGTGCTCCAAGAGTAAGTGGAGAAAATTATATTTATGTATTAAGTGGCTTTAAGCCATGCGATTGCTCTTCTAATTAGTGCATTTCCTACTTTTAGTTGTGTGGATTAAGTCAAGGGGGGGGGGAATAAATTTGAATTTAAAACTTGTTATGAATGCCCTTTGCTCGAATTCCCAAACACCAACAACCGTTAGTCGATTGCTTCAGGTCTAATAGACAATAAATGGGATTTTTACCCCTCTAACGATCATCCACCCCCCATTGAGAGTTCAATTTTAGCAAAACTCGTTCTTAAAAGATTTTTACTCAATAAATGATACATGTTTGTAAAATTCCAAGTCTGTAAATCCAACAGTTTTAAAATCAGAATTTTTTTCCTATAACACTCAACCCCCTTTCTTCTTGGGAATGGATTCTCCCAAAACCTGTTGTTATTGGATCTCAACTCGAGAAAAGAAACATGCCTTCTGAATTTCAAGTCCATAGGTCTAATAGTTTCGCAGATCTCGTGATGAGTGAGTGAGTTACGTTACTCCTACTTATAAATGATTCAATAGGTTTTTCATTAAATATGTTGAGGGATTTAATAAAGTTCTACATATAATTTTTGATAAAAACACCAGATATTTCAGCGTTCAAAGTTTATTGGTACCAATATAATTTTATGAAATTAAAATCAAAATTGGGTCATTTAGTAATGACAATATTTTGACAATGAATAGGTAAAAAACAGAGTCCCAGAATTGCTTTAGTATTTTTCTATGAACATACATGAATTTTCTTTTCCGTAGTTATTTCAGATTTAAATTTAAAAACTTATTAACAATTTTCTCTATGAAGTTTTATTTTTACATATCTTTTTCAATAAATGTTGGAGAATGGTGTATACTAGTTAAAGTGTGATCCTCGTCACTTGACCGAGATTCAAAATTACGGGATTTTTTGCCAATAGCCCTGATATACCTTTAAAGTGCTCTTTAATATACAACCATTCTATTGCCAGCAAAATAGTGGTTGCTTATTATAGAAACTATTTTTAATCGACTTTTTTATGGGCTAGTTGGTTGTTTAACAGTAATTTCCTTCGAGAATTTATTACCAACAGAATTTTATTCCCGTTTAACTAAAAAAAATTTCTTAAAAATACGATTGAATTTTTTTTTTTTGAATTTTCCTTAGGTAGTCTATTTTATTATTATTATTAAAATATTTTTCTAACAATGTCTTATTGTTTTTCAATTAGTTCATATTGCTTACCTTGGAAGTGCGATTTTTTTTCGTTTGAAAATTTCTGCGTCCCCATAAGGTCTATGCAGACCACAGTTTCTTAACACCTCTGATTTAGATGTTTATTATTTAGATAGAAAGTCATCTAATCCTTTTCATTTGGAGACATTTCTTTTTCATCTTTCCTCAACTAGAATTTTTTCAGGATGCAAATTTATCTGTAACTTCCTTTGTTTATTTATCATCCCTTCGTGGAACCCAAAAATTGTTGACCTGGTTACTTACGACGTGATCGATTACCGAATAGCAATAACGGCTAATGGGTGTATCGCATGCCAGGGTACAGAAAAACATTCCGTTCCCCTCAAGCACTAGACATGTTTTGATCACATTGAGTTTTGCTACTTGATTACCTCTTTACATGAAGGCTTTGTTTTGATCAGCCAAATAACAAACGTGAAAAATAAAATATAACATCATATGTGAATATACGTGGAAAAGGTATCTAATTTCTTCGTATCCAATGAACAAATAGAAACATATGTAAACATGAGCGAAAACAACTGTATTTAGTTGCAGCTATGAATTTAATATAATTTCCAAAACAGCTTGTATTTATTGTGCAACAGAAATAATGTATAATTTTTTAAATCTGAGCACTTTATTAAAAAATTTGTTAGGTTCTGTCGAAATCATTTGTATTAGACTAAACTGTACGCACATGCTTTGCTGAGTATTTCATGACGTAGTTTTAATATATTTACTGTTTTTAAGAGCTATTGCTACCTAAGTCTTAAAATAAAGCTTTCGATTGTATTTAAAAACATTCTCATAGCTTTCGTCTTTTCATATAAAAAGGACAGAGATTGGATTTATAAAATATCTTTATATATCATCTTTGTATATTATCTTTTACGTTCCGATAACCTCTACCTCCATCAAAGTTTATTTCCACAAAAACCATTTGTATAGCGGAACTCTACACAACAAAAGAAGCATGCTTGTTAAATTGAAAGTCTGTGGGTTTAATAGCTAAGAAACGAAAATTTTTATCTATAATGCTCCTGTAACCCTCCTCTATTGGAAGTTGATTTCCGCAAATTCCATTTTTAGTGTATATTTACTTAACAAAATAAAGGCACTTGCCAAATTTAAAGTCTTTAGGTCTCACACATGAAGAACGGGATCCCCCCCCTAAAACACCTCCGCCCCCCCTCCAAATCAGAAGTCTGTTTCCTCAAAACCCTTTTATATTTTATAGCAGAATAGTAGTTTCTCGTTCATGGCAACCCGTTTTGAATCCAAAGTGTATTCTTCTTTTATGTCCCCATAACCTCACTTTCAGAGTTGATTTTTCACAAAAAGCATTTTTAGCATATCTCTACTCAAGAAAAGATATATACTTGTCAAATTTTAATCCTGTAGGCCAAATAGATCCGGAGATCTATTTGACCCCCTCCCCCACACTTATAAAGAGAGAGAGGGGGGACTGGAAGGTAACAAAAAAGAAAAAAGGTATTAATTAGTAAAATCCCATTGACACAAAAAACGAGACCAATTATGTTGCTTGAAAAAAGAGTGAAGTTGGTAACAAATGTTTTGATGACATCATCCCACACATCTCCTCTATCCATGCGGCCAGTTTCGACAACCGATCACACCAGTTGTGCGTACTGTATGAATGAGTGTACATGTGCAACTGCATTCTGTCGGAAAAATGTCTTTATGTAAAAACCGAACATCGGATCAACATCAAGCTTTTTATGAAACTTAAGAAATCAGTTACGGAAACATTTCAAATGTTAACCTAGGTTTATGGAGTGGAAACTTTGTCTGGTGTACAAGTATTTGAATAACATAAGTGATTTTCAAGGGGAAGGGACAGTGTGAAAGATGATGAATGTCCTGGGATTGCGAAGTCAGCGATTGCAGACCAAAACACTGCGAAAGTTCGTGATGCGATCCGAGGTGACCGAAGATAAAGTGTTCGCGCAGTGGGGAGTTGGTTAACTGGGATAACGAAGCTGCTTGACGCACTTTAACTGACTAATTACACTTGAGGAAGATTTGAGATAAGGTTGTTCCAAAATTTCTGTCCGATGAACAAAAACAGTGCCGTAAACACGAGTGTGTGGACATGTTAAAACGCATTGCTAAGAAGTCAAATTTGTAGGAATCTGTTGTAACTTGTGGACATGGATTTTTAACTTTGACTCAGAAAGCAAGAACCAGTCGATGCAGTGGAAGTTTTCAAGATTCCCACGACAAAGCACGCAGGACAAAATCAAAATTCATGTCAATGTTAATTGTCTTCTTCAACTTTAATGACATTGTAATGATTGAGTGGGTTTCCATTGGTCAGATTGTTAATCAACACTACTACATTAAGGTATACGACTCCCTAAAATTGTGAATTCTGACAAAAATTGAAATTTTTATTATTATTTTGTAACAGTTACATTTAAACTCTGCCTTCCCTTGACAAATAACGACAGCCAGGTGGCGCTACTTGTTCTTGGGGGAAAAGAGAACGTTTTTTCTGAGTTGTGCTGCCGGACGGTCCGCGAGCGATGGGTACACGTGGAGTCAGGGAAAGTCTTTCCCTCCTTTTATGTCTCATTCCTACACTATGTATTTTGTGTGTGTGTGTATCTCCTTGTGTTGTGGAATTTCATGAACATTAAAAATATCTTGTTCCTGTAACCATCAAAGGCTGCATTACTTAATCTTTCACAACATGGGAGCATTACAATTTTATTTTATAGGTCATCTTATTAGATTTATAAAAATATCACACACAAGCTTATTTTTTCTCTTCACTAGAACATAACCGCAAGCGTTTTAGTAAAAGCAGATGCCATTACTTTAAGCAAGATATATGTCATACTCTTTAAAACGCGTTTTAGTAGAAATGTGTTTTTTTGAAAATACTGAAACGGGACCAGCAATTGCTAAAAAAGTTTCGAAAATAATTAAATGAAATTTTTTTTGTGTGATTTCTGTATAACAGTAGAAGTGTTTCAACTTTCAGAATGATCAATCACTGTTTTAATACAAAATTTACAGCCCTTTATGTTAATATAATTACTGTTTTTTTAAGCAATTTCATATAATAGCTGAGATAAAGTGCCCTAGTTTTTGTAAAAATTAAAATATCTCTTATCCTGAAGGTCATTTCGACGATGAATAACATAGCAACACATCAGAATTGAAAAATCGAAAATTTGTTCATAAACCTTTGGTACGGAATGGGCCGCGTTTATATTATTTTTTGTCAATTTTTACCCAATTTTTCCTATTTTAGTAATAATATTTTCTTTTTCTCTGCTTAATCGCAGTATTCTTAAAATGTTCTAAAAAAATCTCTATATCTCTATTTTTTATAAAAAAAGTTGTCGAAACAATCGAATATCAGAAAGTATTAAAGGCTTCGTGAAAAAATTAGTGGAAAAAAAGTTCACAGTTATGGAGTGAAGGATGGCTGTTGTGCACCAAGACAAGGTCCTATCTTTCAGACAGTTTCTGACCAGAAAAAACATTGCTGTGATGGGGCATCCACCTTAATCACCTGATTTGGATCCATGCGACATTTTTTAAATTCCAACAATTAAATTTTGCTTAAAAGAACCCATTTTTTCTGAGTTGAAGGGGTTCAGGCAAAATGGAAAATCTCTTGAAGGACCTTCCAAAAACTGTTACCAGCAATGGAAGTACTGAATGCAGAAATGTGTGAATGTTGAAGGGGACAACTTCGAAGGTAATAATGCCACGGAGAACTGATTCTGTAAGTACAATGATTTATTGGACCAGTCTCATTTGTTTGTGTCGTTCCTCGTATAATAAATTTAGTCTCATTTATCTGTGCAAACCTTATGCGTGGAATCGAAGCGTAATCGAAAGCTCACTGCAATATCAAAACCAAATGATCTAAAACCTAGGGAGAAAAAAAGCTAAAATATTAAAAAATTAGCCTAAAATCTTTAGAAGAAAGATAGTTATCTCATATTATACGTTACAATAACGAATATATGATGTATCTGTTTTCTGAAATGTATTTTCTGAATTCTTGTATTTAAGTTCAATGGAACTGAAACATCGAATACAATTCGTTGAGAGGCTTAAGCAGAAGGTACAAATGTCCCTGGCTAAATTTTCACCATTTGCTGCTTGCAGTTTATTTTTGTAAATGACTCTGCGATGGTCTCCACCAGAGGACATATTTCCTATTGGGGAGCTAATAATTTTACAATGGTCATGTAGTTTCGCACGGAAAAATACCCAATACAGAACTATACCAACACCAAAGTTCTAGGGAAAGTCAACATTTATCCAGCCGGACACAGAAGTGACCGGTGCAGTTCATACGCCAAGCTATGGTTTCAAAATCCACCGCATGAGAGGTGACAAGGACCAATGGCCGAATAGCGATCTGGATTACGTCTAAACAGAAGTGAATCTGCGTCGCGTGTGGCTTTTAAAGGCGTATACCACCTGAAAAGAGACGAAAAGGGATAAACCCCAGACACTCTACGAAGCTCCAACTGACTTTCTATCAGATTGACTTGAAAATTCGTTTGGACTTTCTCAAACCTATTGTCGGATATTTCAAGGCCATAGCATAACGAGCATCATGTCGTCCTAAGTCAGTCTTCACATCAGTAATCCGCCCTTACCAGCACCTCATCAGTGGTGCTCCTCCTCAACTCTAAAGTGTTTTCGCTCCCTAATCACACTTTTCTAGGACTATTAACAAAAACAGATGAGATAAAAAAATTTTTTTTAAGTCAATTCCTAATTAGGGCAATAAAGAGAATTTTATTTTAGTTACAATTTATCAAATAGTTACAATTAATATAAATATGCATATACATACGTATGTCAGAATCCCAATATTAAGTGACAAAATAGAAAGTGATTTTCCTCTGCATATACGGTGTTTGACTATGTTTTGCTTGTTAGGATTTATTCATTAATTAAATTTAATTAGAGAATTAACTAATTAATTCCAATTAATTACTTTTAATTAATTACTTAAAATAGTATAGTAAAAGAAGAAATCACATTCTCAGAAATTAGGCTATCCCAGGTCGGATTCGAACTCACGACCTATGAATTATAAGTCCAACGTGCTATCCATTGCGCTTCAGGAACATTATGCATGAATTTCTTTCTATATATGGTGTTGGACTATTATTTTTGTTTGTTTCTATTTATTCATTTTTTTATTTAATTAAGGAGTTAATATTTGAAAAAACTGTATTAACATCAAGTGTCATCCACTACAAGTTCAAAAAATGTATTTGAACTTGAATGGATGAATAGAAAGCATTTTATTAACGATTGAAAATTTGAAAGATGTAGGGAGAGAGCGAACTAATAGTAGGAAGTGAATAAACATTCAGACGAGATAAAGGAAAATCTTTTTCAGACTTCTTGAAAGAAAATCCTAACTCTAACTAGCAGAGTAGTAAAACTCGAAAGACAGAAGAACTAAAATCTAAAAAACTAATTAGAAAATTTGAAACTGGATGTTTTCAACATTTTGAATTGTTTTTTAAGGATTATATAATTTTTTTTCCCTTACAAAATGGAATTTTTTTTCCAAAATTAACTATATACTCTTACATGTTTTATTGTTATTGATGACAACTTTATAATAGTTAAGGAATACCAAACAAGGAGAAAAGAAATAAAGAACCTAATGTAAATAATTTTCATATAAAATGAAATTTACAGAGACTGACAGACTCTATTTTTTAAATAGGTAGTTTTAAAATTTAAAGTTTTTAAAGTGTTGTAAGTTATTCCAAAAACGCGGTAATTTAATATTTTATGAGATTTTCTTCAATAAAAGAAAACCAGTTTATTAGATTTTGCGAATATTTTTGAAGCACTTGTTATGAGCATTGCGAAACTGCAGACAGACATTTTGTAGTTTATTAGAATTCTGGAATGCGAGTTACTTTTTAGATGAATTTTTAGCGAGAATCTGTAAAATTTCCCATTTTGAAATAAAACTTTTGAATAAAAGATGTTTTCTGAAATTCAAACATTAAAATTCAGTGCAATTTTGGGAAAAAAATGTCACAAATACACTAACAAGATCTTACATTTTTTTTCGGAAATAATTTTGTTTGACAGGAAAAAATAAATTCTTGAATTCTGAAACGTATTTTGTTTTGAGTCGCATTAAGCATTGTCTCCAATACCTAATTAATATTTTTTTAAATGCCAGGGAAAATTTTATATTTATTCTATTTTTTATCGTATTTGCTGTGTTCTTAAGAATCAAAAAAGTTCTCCAATTTCAATTTTACAATATATATATATTTCGATTTTTTTATTTTTATGCTTATAATGCAGATAGGTCTTTAATAAATTCTTTTCAATAACTTTGTATTACAGAAATAATAGTTTATACAAAAATCACGATTATAACATGTTTTGGCGAATGAAAGAGTTCAATAACGCATACAATATAAAATAAGGCTGGTGGAAAAAGATCTCGTAATTTTGAGCCACAGTCAAGTGACGAAGACTGCATCTGAGCTAGAATCCCCTCTTCTAATTTCCATATCACCCCCACGAAAGGACTTTCAACACGGCACATTTTAAGAATTTTCTCCTCTTTATGGATGGTATTCAGTGGAGTGAGAGTTTTATTAACGTCTCACAAAAAGCAATTTGAGGGCTATTAATGTCAGACCTCGTAATTTTGAACCTCAGTTAAGTGACGAGGACCACACTTGACTTAGCACCCCTTCCCCTAAGTACCACTTCACACCAACGGGAGGATATTGAGCCTCAACAAAAAAATTTAACACACACTACACCTTTTCGCGGTCACGAGATTATAACCCTAACCACTAGACTACCATTGCTAGGGTCAACAGTTGAACTTGGACTCGAATTCAGTGCACGCCGGCCACGAGTTCTTACCAAAACCACCGGGCTTCTCTCCACGGCCACATCGGTTTGGCGGAAGTCACGTGCTATGGTATCCACATCCGGTTACACGCTTCCGATTCTTAGCAGTGGGTAACAGGTGGACTATTGGTGACGGATCTCGTAATGGGGTCGATTCATCACCAGAGGGCGTGGCGATCATTTGCCCGATTATATTGTGACTATCAAGTGATCAATAACAGCTAATTGTATTACACGTGTGGTTGTGTGCAAATGGTTGATTTTGCTGTCATTGTAGTTTTATATTCATTAAATTTTTTTATACTCTAAATGTTTTAAATTTATTTACTAGTATTTTGTTTTTCGCATGGTTATTAAATATATACATAGTTTTAGTTTACAGTATTAGATTTAAGCTTTGTTAATAGCGTTCCATTATATAAAATTAAGTGTTAAAATGTAGAACGCGAGGGGAGGGGCTTGGCGATGTGTCAATTTTTTAGCGATCTGAATCAATCACCAAGCAACATAATGTAGCGATAGGTGTTCCGAAAATTTGCAAATGTAATTTTACAAAAAAAAATAAATAAATAAATAAATATAAATAAATAAATAAAGAAATATTCATTTGAAATCAAGAAAACATTTATAAAGCTATCAGTAATGCATAGAAACACAAATTGTGTTTTTTTCAATTAAAGGAAAGAAAGCGTTTTTCATTTTGTTTTATGATAAAAGAAGCAAATCCGAAAACTCTTCGAAAATACTCAGTCGAATCCAACACTTGGGAAATTGTTGAGCGTATTGTCATGTGATTATGTCGTCAGATGAATCGAGTAATGTATTTCCCAGACCTTTAATTACTATCCTAATTTTTTTTTTAGGATTGTAAATTTTTTCTTGAAATATCTTTTAATAATAAAAATTTCAAATCCTTTTCCAATTCCATTTCGTTATATTTCACTTTACTGTATTCTCTTGACTTTTGAATATATGGAAAACATAATATGTTTTGAATTATCTACAGTATGGATTTAAGGAAAATAAATCTTAGATAATTTTTATTTTCGCTCGAGAAAAGCATAATCTTCAGGAAAAAAATATACAATTCGCAACTGCGAACATTTTTTCATTTCCCTACTTTTAAATCACTCTCTCCTTATATATATATATATATATATATATATATATCTTGTTCAAATTTTCAGTCGTTAATAAAATACTTTCTATTCATCCATTCAAGTTCATTTTTTTAAAAACTTGTAGAGGGTGACACTCAAAGTTAATGCAGTTTTTTCAAATATTAATTCATTAATCAAATTAAAAATGAATAAATAGTAACAGATAAAAATAATAGTTCAACAACTCATATAGAAAGGAAAATCGTTCACTGTATCCCTGTAGCGCAATGGATAGCACGTTTGACTTCTAATCCAAAGGTACTATTCTTATTTAGGATGGCCTAATTTCTTTTTACTGTAATAATTAGAATAATTAAATTTAATTAATGAATAAATAGAACAAATAAACAAAAAATTGTCTAACACCATATATAGAAAGGAAAATGGAAAATTGCAAGGAAAATCGCTTTCTATTTCCCCACTTAATATTGTGATTTTGTCATACGTATATACATATTTATATTAATTATAACTATTTAATAAAAAGTAACTAAAATAAAATTTTCCTTTAATGACCTAAGTATGAACTGACTAAAATTTTTATTTATATTACTTATTTTGTAATATTTAACATTTTCATAGATTAATTTTTTGTTTAAAGAATTGTGGAACAAAGGACCTTAACCGTTTTTCTTGACTATCTACAGATATGAAATTTAGAGCACACGCTAGTTAGAAGTTTTTTTTATAATTAAAAAAATATCACATTATGCAATCAAAAAATTCGCTCGTAAATGTTAATTGCTAATTAAATAATCTAATTTAGTTGTGTTTACATCATAATATATTTCCATTTTTGTGCTATTACTAGTGACATAATTTATATCCCATTTAATAGCGAAAATCACAAAAGTCATTAAGAATTCCTCATTTGTTTTTATGACTGTATTTGCTGTTACTTAATTATGATTATTGAATCCGAGGAAAATTTTTCGAATGAAGGAATAAAAATAAATCATTCTTTTTTACGAAAGAAGAAACAAAATACCACATAAAAAATGAATATTATTTTCTCGAACCATCTTAGCAAAAACAAATACCGTATTTATTTAAATCTAAGCCGCCACCGATTCTGAGCCCCACCCAAAATTTTCAGCACGTTTTTGTAAGAAAATTAAAAAAAATAGTCTAAAATGGTTAATCAATATGCATTATTTACGAAATTAAAAATATTAATGAGAACTAATAAGAAGTGAATAAATTATTTGTTTAACCAGTATCTTTTAAATACGTACAACGACCTGTAATTATTTAACTGTCAGTGTTATGTTTAATTTTCTCCATCCAACTAAATTTTTCGCCTTTAATTCTAATGAATGGCTTATTTTCAAAAGCATTAACAATGGAAAAAGTGCAGTTTAAATGTGAATAAATATGGTATTTCAGTGATTTTCTAACTTTCTATAGTAGCGACCCATAATTTTCATCCTGCCTCCCTTCTCCATACAATAACAATACATTGAATCCAGTAATAACACAAATTGACAATAATGCTACAATACGTCTTTATTTATAAACAGGACAAAAATTATCAAGATGAGTATAAAAATTTAGTATATAATTTAAACATGCCCATAGTTTAACTGGTAATTACTAAACTTGTTCTTAACTTATAGTGTTAAATTAGTTATGAAATAGACTGTGTGAAGCACTGATACATTTATTAGTGTATTGTATCAGTGTAAACGTGTATTTTATTTTTTATAATGTCAGAATGTACCTTGTGAATTTTTCTTCCTTCAGAAAATTAAATATTTTAAAATAATCTTTTATTTTCAACTTTTCAATATACTCGCGTCTCCCTTATAGTGCTATCACGCCCCCTCCCTAAGGGGCTACGCCCTACAGTTTGAGAAAGGCTGTGGTAATTGTAAATATGTGTGTGCTAATGTTTCTGAAATTTGCTTTCCTTTTTTTCTTATGATGAAATCTTTATCGTGCTCGATATATATATATATATATATATATATATATTATATATAATAATATTATATATATATATATATATATTATATATATTTATATATATATATTGGCTTTACATTCATTCCGTTTTCTCTCCAAAGCACTTGTTCTAAATATTTCAGATTATGGTCTATTGTAGTTTAAACTGCTAGAATCTGTATCAATAGATGCTGAGAAAGCAAAACGACATGTATGAGATTACGATATATAAAGGATGTCTGCCTATGTGTAGGCACTCGAAATTAAAAAATTAAAGAAACTGAATTTTGAATTATAAATTAATAAATATGACCATAATGTCGCTTTTACGATTTTCTTAAAAAATACTTTCAAAAATTATTTATCGAAAGAAATTTAAAATTTTTTTATTCAAGGACGTTTTTATAATTTTATTAAATGTCCTTTTGAATTTCGAATATCGTAATAATTGCATTTAATTTTTACTATTAGTTTTCTTCTGCTGCTGTTGCTGTAGTTTCTAATGCTACCTGTCTGACGGTGTCAGATGGAGGCCCACAAAATTCATCATAGCAAGAGGCTAGATGTAGGCCTGTCGTTAGCTGTGAGCACCTTGCAGGTGACAGTACGATTTGGCTAGGGTCATACATGATAGATGCCGACACCACCTATCTCCTCCTCCACAATTTAGGCATGTAACTGGAGGGAAGTGAAATATTTTCCAGCTTCCTGCATCCGTGGTTGCTGCTACGACCGTTTACAAGACTTTCGGACCCACTGATTTAACGAGTTCGAATTCCGTGTGTACTGGGAGGGTATTTCGTGACATCGGGCATCGAACCAGGCCTTCCGGTCTGGCGTCCGATGCTCCAACCACTAGGCTCGATGGGTTATGGTCACGAACTCATGGTCGACGATGTCGGATTGTGGCCCTAATGTCCTTGAAGACCTGCATTGTAGAGAGGCTGTTGTATGTTATATCTTTCGAGGCTCAAAGTCCTCCAGTGGAGTGATGTGAAAGTCAGGAAAGGGTGTTTCGTGCTCGGGTGTCGTCCTCGTCAATTGACTGTGGTTCAGAATTCGGTAACAGCCCTCGTGTTGTTTCAGAGTTTGATATAAATTATAACCAATTCAAATAAAAAATGCTATAATATTCAGAACAGTATTCTTCGACGTATATTTGTATCACATTAAATTAAAAAAAAATGTTTGATTACGTTGTGAGTTATTAAAATATTTATAATTTATTATTTTATTTGCTTCTTGTGATTTAAAATAAAAAAAGAAAGCATTTTTATTGAAATTATAGTTTTGTTTAAGCATATGTACAAGAAAAATTTATTTGCAGGGCTTTTTTTTTATAGCAGCAAAATCATTCGAAATTACTTTTAAGCTGTAACATTTTTATGCAAATTATCAAAATAAAAACCAGAAACATTTGCTTGTTATGTAATAATAATATAATTTTAAAACACGGTGACCTGATTTTTAAGTGAATTTAAAAAGTGGGAAACGTTTGAGAGCACTAAAATTTATTCCCAAGCGTCTGAGCGTTTTAAAAAAGAACCGTTATAAGGAAAGTGAGGAGGAAGGAGGAATGGTCAGAGGAACAGAGCTCGCCCGAAAAGGGTTTAGAGCTGCAATCCGATTCCTCGGGAAATAATCACCCTCAGATACAGTCTTTATTGTAAAAAAAATGAAAGTTTACACATTTTAAACAACAGAATACAGTTAAAAAATAAAATAAAAATTTAAGGGTAACTGAAAGATATACAACCATGTACGTGAACAAAATATATTCATGTCCATAAATTAAGGATAAGGAAGCTCAGACAAAGAAAGAGACAGAAGCAAAACAAATTTGACTTATTAGTAAAGTCTATTTATTAAACAAAAGGTAAAGAGCAAAAAAGATGCTATATGTTTGACATAATTAATAAGAATTGCGATTTTTACTCCCTGGAGCAAATTTCAAAAAAGAACCTATTTACAAAAAACAGTATAACATGGTTAGTATGATGGTTAATACGGAGTATGTCTCCCGGACGATGCAATACAGGCCTTACAACGCCTACGCATGCTGAGTATCAAATTATCAATCTGATCTTGGGGAATATTACACCACTCATCAAGCAATGCCCTCCGAAGTTCCAGTAGACAGGTGGGAGGGGGTTGACGGGCTGCAATTCGTCAGCCAAGCATATCCCACACATGCTCTATTGGATTCAAGTCCGGTGAGTATGCTGGCCATCCCATACGGGTGATATCCTCCGATTGAAGGCATTCGTCTACAATGTTTGCAAGGTGAGGACGGGCGTTGTCACCCCTAAACAGAAATTCAGCACCCATGGCACCCCGAAACAAACGTACATGTTGTTCCAGAATGACATCCCGATAGATGTGGCCTGTCATCGTTACTCTGAACATGCAGGTCAGTTCTGGAACCAAGAATAATTCCTCCCCAAACGAGCCATCCTGCACCAACGTAACGGTGTCGTTCAATGGTGTTCTCTTGATGGTAACGGATACCTGGCGCTCTCCATATGAAAGTCCGGCGAGAATCAGACTGCAAACTAAACCTGGACTGGTTGGAAAACATCACACGACCATTGTGGTGGTGTCCACAATGCATGCTCTCTACTCCAGATTAATCGCAGGCGACAGTGTGTTGCGGTAAGGGGAACACATCTGGCAGGCCTACGAGCATATAGACCAATGTGCCCTAAGCGTCTGTACATGGTCTGCCTTGAAACTGTCGTACCGGGAGCTGAAGAGAGCGGACGAGATAGGTCTGATGCTGTGCTCCGTCTGTTTCTTTTGGCAGTAACTGCCAAATACCGGTCCTCATTCGGCGTTGTAACTCCGGGGCGACCTGTGCTGTAATATCTACTCACATTACCATCATCTTGGAATCGTTGCCAAAGCCTGGAGATGACACTCTGGGCGATTCCAAGTTCCTCTGATACTTCCAGCTGGGTACGTCCCCATTCCAGTCGTCCGATAATTCTACCACGTAAAAAAATCATCCAAATGCTTCCTTTGTCACATAACTATGCGGTTATTTCACTGAAAGGCTTTTAAAGCGCTTGTGAACAATTTTACTTCTTTGCCACCATTCCTTATATACCCCTCTCTCACACTCTCGTCATTGTGACGTACTATCCGCGCCATCTGGTGGTTTCCTGTAATTTGCACATATTCTTCTTCAAGATGTGTGTGATAATTCTACAGGTGAAAATTTTATTTTAGAGTTCAATTTCTGTGTGATTCTGAATTATCCTTAATTTTTGGACATGAGTGTACAAATATACAAAGCAAATAAAATAATAAAAAAAATAACACAAAAGGAGTAAGAGATGGAAGAATGAATATACATATTCCGACTTTCTTAGAAATGCATAAAAAATAATAAAATTACTCAAAATAAATGCACCATAAAGACAAAAAAAAAAAAGAAAAAAAGATAGGGAACATAAATAACAATAATAGTAATAATGAAAAGTGAGAGGGATCTTGCTTTCATACGAAAACTACAAGTTACTTCAACTGATGAACTATCTGAAGAGTTCATCTACTGCAAATGAACTAGGGCTCTTTAAAAGAATATAACATGATTAAATAGAAAAAAATAAGGTAGTACAAGTAAAGGAGAGCCTCGTTGATTAAATTAAAGCGGTGTATGATAATATAAATCCATATAATAATGTAATGCATCTGCTAATTATATATCGAAGGAACTCAAATCCCAACACCAAGAAAAAATTACTGTAGAGTAAAGAAATTTGGACAATGTGATTGTCTAGTTGACATGTTTAATTGATTACATTTTCAAGATCACAGGTTGACTTAAGTTCAAGAAAATACATTTCAAATGTGAAAAGCTGTAACACTAAAAGCCTTTGTAACCTCCAGAATTTGGAATGCAAACGTACATGCATTGTGTCATACAGGTGCTGGATATCCTTTTGTGGTATGGAGTTCCATTCTTGTTGTACTTGTGTCAATACTGAGACGGTAAATGCTGGCTGTCGATAATGCTGGAGTTGTTGTGGTTGTTGTGTTCTTCTCGCAGGGAAGGAATGAAAGTTGCCATTACCTGTGAGACAGGTTGGACTTCTTAACGAATGATGGCGACACCACCTATCTCCACCTCCACAATTTTGGCATGGAACTGAATGGGAGAGAAATATTCTCTAGCCCCCTGCACTCGTGGTTTCTGCTGCGACCACCCACAAGACTTTCGGACCCACTGACTTAACGAGCACGTACTCCGTCTATACTCGGTGGTATTTAGTGGCATCGGGCATCGAATCCAGGCCCTCCGGTCTGGAGTCCGATGCTCTAACCACTAGGCTACCCACGGCTCTAATGCTGGAGTTGTCATCCAATAATAACATACGTTCTCAATAGGAGAAAGATCTGGTGATCTCGCAGGAAAAGGTAACATGTCAACTTTCTGAAGAGCAACAGTGATTTTTATCCTGTTGGAAAATTCTACCTTGAATGTTGTTCATAAACAGCAGTGCTATGGGTTGAATTACCAGACTGATGTACTAATTTGCAGTCAGTGTGTTTGGGATAACCACGTGAATGCTTCTGCTGTCATATAAAATTTCTCCCCAAACCATGATTCCATGTGTAGGTCCAGTATGTCTCCTAGCCGCGGACAGTTTGGTTGCAGGCGTTCCATTGACCTCATTCTGACCAATACTCTGCCATCACTGGTACCAAAGCAGAGCCTGCTTTCATCAGAAAAATCAACAGATCTCCTCTCCATTCTTCAATGAGCTCTGGCTTGACACCACTGGCGTCACAAACGGAAATGGCTTCTAATCATTGGAATACACTGTACAGACCACCTGACTCGAAGCTGTCCTTGAAGTAACCGATTTCTAACAGTTCGTCATGTCACAGGCGTACCAACTTCAGCTCGAATTTCTGCCACAGACGCAGTACGATGCGCCACAGCCGTACGCCGAATACGGCGATCTTCCTTTTCATTAGTGCCACGTAGCCACCCGGAACCCGGTCTTGACCATCCTTTGACCACTGCTCCCAACAATCATGCACAGTGCATACATTTCGACCAAGTCTTTCTGCAATATCGTGGAAACAATACACTTCGTAGCCCTATTACACGACCTAGTTCAAACTCAGTGATCTGTTGATAATGGCTTCTTCGTCTTCTAAAAGGCATTCTTGTCTAACATCAACTCAAGTACGTCAAATTTCACTGACAAATAACGCTCATGAATTTTACAGCACGCATTTAAAGAAACCCTGATTTCCAAGTTCTGAGTGGCGCGACTAACTCCACACTTACGTGCAAGCGCGAAATTTGAATCGACGTCATCTTTCAGGTGTATAATCACGCCGACCAAATTTCATTTATCTACCATAAGCTGGTGTTTTGAAATTTTTTTTCACATCAGAGTATATATAATCCACTCTAAATAATACATATATTCAAGAATAAGTTCAAGAAATAGTCAGTAGAGAGGGATATTTAGTTTTTAACTATAAGATATAAAGTTGATGTTGCACTTTTGTGGAATAAGTTCTTCACAGCTTTCTGGACAACACAATTTATGTAGGACCAACGCGAATAAAACGATTGCAAAAGTAGCACACAGCACACTAAGACCGATCACCACACACAGCATATACATCGGGTGTGGTCCCCATAGATGGAAAGTGTGGGAGAAAGCGGGAAAACGCATGGAAGCATCACAGTTATCCTTCCGCCATAAAAAATAGTTTACTCGCTTCACCCAACAGTTCACATACAGTAATTATATTGTATAAAATACAATATATTGTAAATATTATTATTTCTTTTGTAATTAAGGCGTGTCTACGATAGTCTATAAAAAGAGGTCATTATTTCGAACATGTGGCCAATAAGGCGTGAGTTCGACTCCAGGTGTCTCTGAAGATCTCCAGTGTAGAGGCGCTGATTCAAGCTAAATGTGTCGAGAGTCAAATTGTTCACGTTTGTGTGGTGTTGAGTTTTAGTAGTAGAGTACCAGTTTAGGTTTTACACTCGTAATTTCACTGTGGTTAACAGTTATGAGGTTCGTTGCCATTAGTTCACGCGTTGCTTAAGAGTGATGTAAATTAAAAAATAAAAGCCGCTCTGGTCTCTGTAGCTTAGGGATGTACCGATCGAAACCGAGTGAAGGCACTTTATCTAAATATCGGTTTTCCCCTTCGGTCTTGTTTTTGGGTTCTTCCAGAATATTCCCCTGTTTAGCATTGATTACTTTCTAAGATAAGACTAATTTGTCATTCCCATCCCACGCACTTATCTAGATGGCTATAAAGTATTCTAATTTGAGCAAATTTTGTTATTAATGATAAATAACTCTTCTAGTATTTTTTTTTTGAAAAAAATTGTTTTTGCTTTATAATAACTGAATTACTTTTTTATATGTTTTGTATTCCTTGCTATATACAGCAATACGATGTATTCCACGACAGATACAATTATAAAATGTATAACTGCCTTTGCCCTTAATAACAGTAACTGACTCTCTCTTTCTCTCTCTCTCTCTCTCCAAAACAGGAAGAGGCTAAGTGACGAAAGAAAAAAATCGTCCCTATAATTTTTCTATTATTTTGTAAATGATATATATTGTCTTTGCTTAACCTAACTTAAATTAATAAATAATTATTACTTTAATGGAGACTTCATTAAACCCAACCCCGAATTTATCATTTTTAGGTCTATCTTTAACGTCCAACGCACTGCAAAGGTACTACTGAAAGAGCCACTTTAGTAAGAACTAATTTTTGATCCTACCTTTTTGGAACCAATCCGAGTAAATTGTATAGTGCACTCTGAAAATAAATTTTACTAAGAAAAACTAGGAAAATTAGAAGCCATTTACGTATATTTAACCCCTTAACTGGTTTTCCCGGTACATTGTATGGGCTACCGGAAGATGGCCACAACCGGGAATAGAAAGAAGAAAATATCAGTGCCTGTGTATAACGTGCGGACACGTTCTGTCTTTGGTTTGTACAAATTTTTAATTCTTGTAGTGAAATTGTGAAATTATTTAGTGTTTTTAATAATGTAGTTTGTCCATGGTACTGAAATACTTCTCCTCCGGGATTTTCTTTCTAGGGAAGGAGGGAATTTTTCATTGAAGGCAGGAATTTAGATTCTTGAAAAAATTCGATAAAGATCAGAGATTGGCAAGGCAATGTGCAATTTTTCGTTTGAGAAGAAATGAAAATGGAAAAAAAAGCCAAAGAAGACGATATTAGTATTTCGGTACCCATTGTGCAATGTAACACCTTGTATCACACCTGCTTCAAATTGTGTGTGTATATATATGCACCCTACTTAAAGGTGTTCGATCGGAAGATTCTACCTCTTTGCTTGCTCTTTAATACTGCACTTGAGAAAGTAATTCATGATTCAAATATCACAATAGTAGTGTGGACATTTCTTTTCTAAATTTGTACAACTTTTAGCCTATGCTGATGATGTCGATGTGATTGCCCTGTTCTGAAACAGGCATTTCTTGCCTTTAAGATTGCAGCATGTCGAATGGATCTAGTTATAAATGGGAAAAAAAAGAATTAATATATGCTATTTTCAAAACAAAAAGAATCCCAAATACTTTTCTTGAAATAGATTTACATAAATTAGAAGCACTTAAAAGTTTTATTTACATAGGATCCATTATTACCATTGATTACAGAATATCTCATGAAATCCAGAATCGATTATACGCTTTTTATGGAATATGGGGAGGTTTTTAAAATCAAAATTTCTTTCAGAAAATTCACAATTTTTGATTCACAAAACTCTTATTAGACCTAGTTCTGACATATGGATCTGAGACTTGGACAATGACAAAACTGGAAGAAAATCGAACGTATCCTTTGAGAGAAAAATACTTCGAAGGTATAAACGTGAACAATAACTGGGGAAGAAGATACAATTTTGAATTACAGTGAGTTTATAAATAGTCTGAACAATCTGATATCATTAAATACATAAAAAAAAACAGAATGAATTGGATGGTTCATATAATTCGAATGCCAGATGATAATGTTGTCAAATAGTAGATACTGCTGCTCAAAGTCACTGGGATTCGGAGGTGTGGAAGACCAAGGCTGAGATGGACAGACTCAGTGGAATCAGACTTTGGGATTCTAAACGAGAAAACTTGGAGAACGAAAGTGAACTATGAGGAAACTTCAAGGGAAGGTACTGGCCCATGAGAGGCTGTCTTGCCAGATATGATGATATATGCATTCACACACAAAACCCTCAATCTTTTGGAGAAGAGGTATGTTGGGGAGTGGTCCCTATGTGTTGCTCTCAAGGAACCAGACGAGGTTGTTGACAAAACAGTTTTTATTTTCTCTCTATGTTGCTCGGGGCGTATGTCGGAACACCCGATGGGCACCGTAATTCCACTGCTCTCTTTCGTCTGGTCTGTGTCACACACACTGAAAAAACTTACTCTCGTTTTTCTTAATACACTTAATCACCACCAGGTGGCACCCACTGCACATGCTCGAACAAGGTACGAACCTGAATTTTCAATTATAAGTATGTGAGATATTATTTCAAGATATATTAAACTTTCTTAATAGCTTAAAGAGCGTACATATAAAATGGAAACATTTAAGGGGTTCTGTGTTCCTCAAAATTGTAAAATCAAAAATAGTGTGAAAAGTAAAATTGAAAATTAAAACAAAATTCTACCATTTTCGCATTCTGTTAAATATTGTGCTCAATTATATGCAATAAAAAATGCGCCTTTTTTGGGAATATTTTTGGGCAAATAAGTTGGCCGCTTAAGGGATTAAATAACTTTTACTGTATAGCAGCTTTATGTTTTGTACAGTAGAGAGAAAAAATTGCATTGATAAATTAAAGAAAGTGAACCAATGCAAAAAACATGAAAAGAAAACCCTAAGAGTGAAATGAATCATTTCAACAGTTAGGAAATATTTTCATTTATATTCCATTTGTTTAAATCACGCGTTGTTTTTCTATATCTACATGTTACAGACAAAAATGTACCTATTGTTAGTTTAAAAAGATATTTGTAGAATAGATACAGTCGACGTTAGAGAAAATTTTATTTGCTTTTCATTTTTACCATTCTTATGTAGCTTCAACGAATTTCAAAACCTTGTCCCTTGGGAAAGAAAGCTTAGGCCACATCTGTTCAAGTAAAATGACGTCTAAAGTTTGTTAGGAATAGACAACGGTCGAATAAATTTATATAGATATTCTAAATTTACACATTTCTGCTTCTTTCCAATCGAATTTACTTCAAAGGAAGTATTTTGTTCTTTGTGAAAGTATTACAATGGAAAATGCGAGAAACTCACACATAAATGTCTTTTTATATTTCTATTGTGCAATTTTCAAAAAAATATTTGAATTATTTCTTTTGCGATATTTTACTGAACGCATTCTTTTGTTAGGGAAATTTTCAAATAAACATTTAAAATGACATTTGAATTGTTTTATTTTTGTGTTACTGATGCAATAAAATTTCACTCAAAGATTTTTTATATACGTACTAGTGAAAAAATGTTTATTGTTATTTTTTTTCACTAGAACGCATCTATTATGCTTTTAAAATTCATGTTTCACACATAAAAATGATACGAATTTTTTTTTGAATATATTTTTGTTGGGATTATGTTTAAAAAACCCCGAAATATATCACAACGGAAAAGCTTGGTACACACAAAAGTTACATTTCTTTTATAACGCAACAATGCAATTAGTGGATAGCCCGAGCCATTCATTAGTGTGAGAGGGTTGGAAGGAAGATTACCCATAGTTATATAAACTTTGTTTATTAAAAATCCTCAATTAACACACAAATTTAATGACCAAACTAAGAAATACACTAAATAATAAACATGGGCAGAAATCGCGAGGAAGATAAGATGCTAGGGGAATTATCAATAAATTATATCACTTACGTCTAAACAATACACCTTCTAATTCAATTCGTTCTAATCCAAACTTAACGCTTAATTGACCAAATCGTCAATCTTAATATTAATCAAATAAGTATCAAAGTTCTCTTGCCTAACTTCCCGCTAAACAATCATTGCTATCCGTTAGCAGTCTAACCACCTCTCCTAACTCAAAAGTTTAATCTCTATATGCAAGTCTTAATTTATATAATCACATCTTCTACGGAGGAAAGTTTTCAACAGAATAAATTTTAAAGATCCATTATTCCCCAAGAGCAGTGGTCGGCAACCTTGTCATCCAAAAGTGCCAAATATAGATAATACACAATTGAAATTTATTTAAGAGCCATTTTTTAAAAATATATTCTTTGTTTTAGTAGGAGACATTATCACGGAAATAATTAGGATTAAAAATACACTCTCGAGCTTGCTCTTTTGCCAAACAAGTTTTCATTTTTCTAACAGTAACTTGGTATCATACTTATATAAAAATAACAGTATTTATTTTAAAATATAATTAGTAAAGTAATATAATAGGTATTCTTAGAAATAACTACAAATACTTCACTAATGTAAACATTGGCCTTGCACTTCCTTGGAAAGCAAGGGCAAGTAAGGTTTGTATGATGTAGTTTTTAATTTGAGGCACGATTCCAAGTTCTCATCGCTAAGGCGATTTCTTAATTTACTCATGATATTGTTCATTGTTGAAAATAATTTTTCATGTGAATATGTAGACCCAAATAAGGAAAGAACAGCAAACGCTAGTTTTTTTTAGTTGATCATATGAGCCAGGGGGGGGGGAATACTGTGTTAAAAATCAACATATCTTCCCTCTCCAGATCTTTTAAAACAGACCACTTGTGTTGTGAACTTAATTCACATTTATTTCTCTCCAATAGCTCTAAATCGACACAATGATGCTCGAATTTTGAGCTCGTTAATTCTTTACTTTTTAAATCCAGCAACTGCATTTCAAAGATCAATTTCCAGCAACTGCAGAAGAACCGTACCCGAGGAGTCAAAGAGCCGCATGCGGCTCGCGAGCCACGGGTTGCCGACCACTGCCCAAGATGATTGTTAGTAGGAAGAACGCGAATAGACCCTTTACATGAATACTTACTTCACTTGAAATAATCCACAAGTCACTCAAAGTTACTTTCAATAACATAATTTTTCAACAAGAGAATATATTTCAGCTATTTCATCATAACATATTTTAAAGTTTAGAATAGTTTCATATGTATTGGATTTATATTTTAACTAGCCATATTTATTGATGTTTCTATGACTATGTATGTGGGATTTGAAGAGGGAAAGGAAGTATCACTCTTTTTCTTCTTTCCCGCCGGCCGAAATGATTGACACTCAAACTTTTCTTTTTATTCAAGGATTATTTATTTTTTCATATCCGTTCGAAGCGCCTGTAGTGCGAGCCGCTGATTGGCTGTCTTTTTTTTTATGCAATTGCATGATTTCGAAATGAAATAGTTTAGTCAGCCTGTGTTCTGGCTCTGGAGAGAGGTGCTAGCACAGGTGTCATCTCGTCACTTGACCATGGTTCAAAATGACGAGGTTCGTCGCCAAAAGTTATCGAGTATAGCTGAACAGAGCGACGTTAATATTCACTCACTCACTCAACCAAATTGTATGAAATTTACGGAATAAATGAAAAAATATTAGAAGTGGAATATATTAAAAATTCAATTTAAAATTTTAAATATTCAAAGAATTATTAGTATTTATGGTAAATATTTTTCAACTGCGTACGCGAGATACCTACATAAATATATTTTTCGATATTCAAATGCAGAATTTCAGTGCAGCTAATATAAAATTCCTGGTTTTGTATGGTTAAGATTACAAAAAATGTCCAAATTTTAATTACTTGTTCTTCAGCCAACCTCTATAATAGAATCTAAATTATAAAAGATTTTGCATAAATAGATATTTTTTAAACTTGAATTTAAAATGGATCTTTATATTTATTTATTGACGCAAATGTCAACTGTAAATTTGTCCAGGTGCTTTTCATTTCTCTTTGCCCGAAGATTCAAGCTTAAAAATTTGAGCTTGTTGTTCCCATTCTCTTTGAAGGAAACTGAAGTTCAGACATTAAAAATTCTATCATAATTCGTTATCTAAACAATACAAAACTAGGAATTGTATGTAAGATACTCTGAACACCTGGCTTTGATATTATGAAAAACTAAAGGATTTAAATAGGTTTTTTTTTTTGTTATTTTTATCAATGCGTACAAAATTTTTGCAAGTTCTGTTGTACAGAAACTTAAAAATTATTCATGTTTAGAATTTTAAAAGTTTAACAGGTTTTAAATTTTGAACCTTTTTTTTTATAAATTTTTGACACAAACGAAATAATTCCTTTAAAAAAAAACTTAGAAGTATTCATTAAAATAAGAAAAACGAAACTGTAAATTATCCTCATTGTTTTGATATATACTTTGAATTTCAATATAGATATATCATAGATATATTTAGAGATACATTATAAAAAAACTTAATTCTACTTGAGAATTTTGAGGTAAAGAAAAAAATGTGATTTTATCAAGCTACCCTTTTCCTTCCCAATTCGTTGAATTTCAAATTAATATTAAATCAAAAGTGAGTATATCATCTATATTACTTATGTGATGGAACTTAAAAAGTGATTTAAATGAAAGATTTATAAAAATGCTTAGATCGTGAAAACTACATCAAAGAATTTGTTTAATTCAAACCCAAAAATATTTCAAGTCAAGTTTACTTACAAACTTTAACTGATAGTCCGTACGCTCTGGAGGTTTTAAATTCTTCCCAGTTTTTTACGATTGCTGCAGGGGAAGAACGGGGCAAGCCATAAAACTTCCTGTCAGAGTCCTTTGTGTCACCCCAACCCTCCCTAATTATCCTTCAAGATGTTAAGCCTTTAAAGGGGGAAATGATTTCGGAAAAAGACGTCTCTAACACTTTCGAAGCTGTTACTTGAGGAGGAAAAAACACGTTTGGTGCCTTTTTGGTGAGTCCCCGGTCTTACGGGAAAAAACGTGTGGTGCGTTTTTGAAGCATCTCAGGATGGCAGAAAAAGACGTTTGGAACGCTTAAAGGGTTAAAAAGATTATAAACACCAGTGGTGTGCATAACAGTACATAGTTCTTGTTTGTTATGGTAGATATTATTTTTCAATATAAAGGTAGTGTCTTTGAATGTTGGTATTGGATTTCTTTTTGTTTTTTTCCAATTATAAAAGTCAGTATTGATAATTTTTTAGAAGCTAATTATTACTAGTGCCTCATTAAGTAACGAACTCTTTCGTAATGGCCTTTTTAGCGAAAGGTAAAAAGGCGGATCTGGTGAACGTCTGTGAAGAACTCGGTGAAAATGTTCCACCGAACAGCAGAGTTCCCGACATTAAGCACATAATTCTTGAAAGTAAGAATTTTAACGAAGATGCAGTCCGAATTATGTTGGATAGAATAATCGGAGAAAGACTTGAAGAAGCAGAAGCTGAGCGTCAGCAACTTGAACATGAAGCTGAGCGGCAACGACTTGAACGTGAAGCTGAGCAGCAACGACTTGAACGTGAAGCTGAACAGCAACGACGTGAAGCTGAGCAGCAACGACTTGAAAGTGAAGCTGAGCAGCAACGACTTGAACGTGAAGCTGAGGCTGAGCAGCGGCAAATTGAATTACAACGTTTAGAGATCCGACGTTTAGAATTGCAGGCAGCCCCAGCAGCCACGACGCCCCCTGGAAGAACTGAGGAGGTTCATCATAAGATCCCTTTGGCACAAATCACGCCTAAGTTTAATGAGAAGAAAGATGAGATGAGTCTTTTTCTCGTCAACTTTAAGAGGCGAGCTGAGATGGCCAGAGTACCAAGAGAAGAATGGGTAGTTTACCTACTCCATGTGATGCCTCCGGAGATCTCTAACATGTTGGCGAGGGAGACAGCTGAAAACGCGAATAACTACGACTATGTTAAGGAGCTGGTTTTGAAAAAGTACAAGTTGTCTGCAGAAAAACTTAAAACTCTATTTTACAGACATCAAAAGGACCCTGAAAAGACTTGGCGTAGTTTCGCCTACGAATTAAGTTGCTACGTTAGGGAATGGATTTCTACTCTAGAGATAACCACTTTTGAAGGCTTAGTAAACCTACTTATTGCTGAGCGAATAAAGGCAAAAGCTCCTGAGGATATTAAAGATCATTTTTTTGGAGAGTGGCTCGAATTGAAACAGCCTGAAGAACTCGCCAATAAATTCGACGAATTTGAAAGCTTAAAAGATAGCTTAAGAAATAACCACCACGGTAGGAAACAGAATGAGAGTCGTCCCAGTCATAACGACAAATCAAGGTTCTAAGATAATCGCAGAAAACTTAGCGACAACCATGCAAGGTTTAGAGACAACCGTGAAAAATATAATTACAACCATGGTAGATCTACAGAGAATCACACGAGATTCTACGATAAACGTCAAACAAAGACTGAACCGGGAAGCAGAGGTTCCATGCCAGCCCAAAGCAAGACTTCTGGACAGAAGAATTTTCGTTGCTATGAGTGCGATTCTCCTGACCACCTAAGAAATGCATGTCCCGAATTAAGAAGAAGTCAAGGGAATGAGATCAACACGCACTCTGACACTCATCCTGTTCACATCGTCAATGAAGTACCAGAAGAAGCAATAGAATATCCAGATGTAGATTTGCAGAAGTTTACAAGACAGGTCAAGATAGGAGACTTTGTCGTCACAGCCTTATTGGATACAGGCAGTGTACGCAACCTCATACGTTTTGACGTCTACAAGAGGATGAATCCAAAAACTAAACTTTGGAGAGAATCAACGGTCCTGACCGGACTTGGTCAGGGACAAGTTAAAACACTTGGATCCTTCAGACATGTTGCGGAGATAGACGGACATGTTTGCCGTCTAGACTTTCAAGTTGTCCCCAGCGCAGCTCTTAAGTTTGAGGCAATCATTGGGTCAGCATTCCTCGCCCATGCTCCCTGTCCTTTTCATGAAGAAAAGGTGAAACCAGAATCTCCAGATTGGATTTTCAACATTTCGAAGAAAGAAGAGCAAGACGAGTTAGACCTGCGACACATTCAGAATGCTGAAATTGCCTGTCGCGTTGAAGACATGGTGTCTTCGTATCAACCAAAGAAGACGGAATCTACGGATGTATCAATGAAGATCATCCTTGAAGACGAAATACCAGTTTATCAAAGAGCTAGAAGACTCTCGTTTCCAGAACGACAAGAGGTCAATAAACAAATCGACGAATGGATCAGAGATGGAATCATTCGCCCTAGTTCGTCGGATTATGCTAGTCCGATAGTTTTAGTAAAGAAGAAAGACCACTCAACAAGACTCTGTGTGGACTATCGACAGTTGAACCGGAAGCTGGTAAAGGACAGATTTCCACTTCCTTTAATCGAGGATGTACTAGATAGACTTCAAGAGGCTCGAGTATTCACAACCCTTGATCTGAAGAATGGCTTTTTCCACGTAAATGTTGACGAAGACAGCAAAAAATATACATCTTTCATTGTACCTGATGGGCAGTACGAATTTAATAAAGTCCCGTTTGGCCTAAGTACAAGCCCAGGAGTTTTCCAGAGATATGTAAATAGCATTTATAGACAACTAATAAGTGAAGGTGCAGTAATAACTTATATGGATGACCTAATAATACCTTCTTTGGATGAAGCAGATGGTCTTAGAAAGCTAAAGAAAGTATTTGATTTGGCAGTGAAATATGGACTTGAATTCAAGTTTAAAAAGTGTCAGTTCCTGAAAAAAGAAGTTGAGTTTCTTGGGTACGTTGTGAAGGAAGGAACCATACGACCTTCAGATTCGAAGACTCAAGCAGTTAAGAATTACCCTACTCCTAAGACAGTTAAACAAGTACAAAGTTTTTTGGGTTTAACTAGTTACTTCCGGAAATTCATCCCAGGATATGCCGGTATCGCCAAACCATTAAGTGATCTACTTAGAAAAGATCATCCGTTTACGTTTGAAGCCGTACAGAAAGAAGCTTTTGAGAGACTTAAGGAGACGCTGTCTGAAAGCCCTGTCCTAAGGATATTCAGGCAAGGTACAAGAACTGAGTTGCACACTGATGCGAGTAAATACGGCTACGGTGCCGTACTACTTCAAGAAGCTGATGACGGAATGTTGCATCCTGTCTATTATATGTCCCGAAAGACTAGCCAGCCGAAGAAAAATACAGTAGTTATGAGCTGGAGGTCTTAGCCATTGTGCAAGCCCTCAAGAAGTTTAGGGTCTACCTATTCGCAATAAGTTCAAGATTGTGACAGACTGCTCCGCTTTTCAGATGACGATGAGCAAAAAAGACCTGGTTACACGTATCGCAAGATGGGCCTTCCTCTTAGAGGAATTCGAATACGAAATAGAACATAGAGCAGGACAAAAGATGCGACATGTTGATGCATTGAGCAGGTATCCTATAATGATAATTACCGATACTATCACAGCAAAATTAAGGATATCCCAAGAAAAGGACGACTACATCACCACTCTTAAGTCCTTATTGAACGAGGGCCAAGATCAAGAGTACTTCATGAAGAATAAGATCCTGTATAAGTACGAAAATGGCCGAGAATTAGTCGTAGTACCAGAAGGAATGCAGACAGAGCTGATCAAGATGGCTCACGAGAAAGGACATTTTGCAGTCGCCAAAACAACAGATATTGTGAAGCAAGAGTTTTACATTCCGAAATTGCAGTCTAAAGTGGAAAACACAATAGCGCATTGTATACCATGCATCCTTGCAAACAAGAAAACCGGCAAGAAGAGGGGATGTTGCATCCAATTCCAAAGAAGATACCCCTCTCCACACTACCATGTAGACTTCATAGGACCAATGCCCTCGACAAACAAGAATTATCAGCATATTCTGACTGTCGTAGATGCGTTTTCGAAATTCGTGTGGCTCTATCCTACGAAGTCCGTATCCGCTGAAGACGCGTTGGAGAAATTTAGACTCCAACAGAAAACATTTGGAAACCCAGTCCGGATAAACACCGACAGAGGAGCAGCGTTCACATCGAACAGCTTCAAAGAGTACTGTGAAAAGAAAATATCCTGCATCTGCAAATTGCAACAGGAGTACCACGTGGGAATGGTCAAGTCGAACGAGTTCATAGAACCCTAATTCCAGCACTGACCAAGCTTACCCTTGAAGACCCCACGAAGTGGTTCAAGCACGTGCCAGAAGCACAAAGAATTTTGAATGACACCATCTGTCGTAGCACTAAGTTTACACCATTCGAACTTCTGACAGGTGTAAAGATGAGAAGCAGTGAAGACATCGCCATAAGAGAAAATCCTTATCGAAGAGATGTTCAAAGAATTCAACGATCAAAGAAACAAGCTTAGATCAGAAGCTGTTAAAAACATTCTCAAAATCCAAGACGAAATAGGAAGCAGCACAACAAGAAGTGTAAGGAAGCTACCGAATACAAGATCGGTGACATCGTGGCCATTCCAACGAACTCAGTTTGGAACTGGTCTAAAGCTTAGACCAAATTTTTCGGACATATGAAGTGACTCAGGTCAACGGCAAAGGAAGATACGAGGTATCCAAGATAGGGAATCATGCAGGCCCAAACCAAACGACAACAGCTGGTCGACCTAATGAACCTTTTGGATAGGCATTTTTTTTTTTTGTCCCTTAGTAATTTTCTTTGGCATTTTTCTACGTGTGTTATTTTTATGGCTCATACTTCCACATACTTCTACTGTGCATTTATTTTTAAGTGTTTAATTTGTGAACTTTTTTTTTATAATTTGAAGTGTTTATCATTTGTGATTTATTGTATTTCTTTTCAAATTGCTTCATAGTGTATTTTTATGTCAGTGTTATTTTTGAATGTAATTTGATTGTAAGCATTACAGGATGCTTCCGTTCTAAATTGTTTTTATACTCGCGTTCGCTGAGGACAGCGACATGTCAGGACGGCCGAGTTGTGGGATTTGAAGAGGAAAGGAAGTATCACTCTTTTTCTTCTTTCCCGCCGGCCGAAATGATTGACACTCAAACTTTTCTTTTTATTCAAGGATTATTTATTTTTTCATATCCGTTCGAAGCGCCTGTAGTGCGAGCCGCTGATTGGCTGTCTTTTTTTTTTATGCAATTGCATGATTTCGAAATGAAATAGTTTAGTCAGTCTGTGTTCTGGCTCACGGCATGTAGCCGACGGCTGTGTTGTTTAGCTCTTTAAATGAATGTAAATTGTCCTCTAGATGTTAAAACCAAATAAAATGTTTTTGTTA
>BMAO01012989.1:0-25640 GCA_019973975.1 Trichonephila clavata
CGAGTTTGTGTGTTGGCTCTTTGGAGTTGGCAAGTAGGAGCTAGCATACAGTCTGTGAGTTAGTTTGTAAGTTTAAGATTGAAAGAGAGTGGATTTAGTAGGAGGTCTTGGAGTTTTCCAGGAAAAGGATTACAGAGCGTAGATTCAAAGACGTTGATCAAGCCCGATAGAGATCACCTGCAAGTTTCCAGTGTAGGATCCGATGCATGAAAAGTACAGGTATTGTGGGCTTAAATAATTAGAAGATAGCTTATTAGTGTGCGACGTAGTTATATTTGAGCGTATTTAAGCTGTCTTAGATTCAGTTGAGGTCCATAGTAGCATCCCCGTGTTATAGAATATTACCTCCGCGCTTTACTATTTAGTCACCTGCCTAATTTAGATAGTTATTGTGTCTGATTGATATTTGGTAACAATACATTAATTAGATTGAAATCATGCCTGAGAATCATTCAGTTTCTCCCACACACCTAGCCGGGTTTACAGGTAGACACGGGGTTCAGAGTCAAGCAGGAAACGACCGTTATCACAACTGTAAGTATTGCCATTTCGACTAATTAATCACATGAACGCGCGCACGCATGCCTCCTATTGCTTAAAAGATAGATATAAACTTTAAAAGTACATCTTCCTCACGTTTCGCTGAGGTGGGCCTGTCTGACTATTACTGTTTTACAGCATCTGGAAAGTGTGTGCTTCTTTATGAATCATCCTGTATAAAGTGAGCTCTTTTTTCCTGAGAAATTTCGTTTTCGTTTTATTTAATATCGAAAAATTCAACTACTGCCAATCTCTAACCAAACAGAGCATTTTATTAAAATCAGTAGATATTCAAATGATACATACACATGTATTCTCCTTTCTAAATATTTTATCATTATTTAAAAATATCACTACATTTTTCCAAAAAAATGACACTGTACAAATGCTTAGTTTAACATCAAGAAATAATTTTTTGTCTAATAACAAATACTTTACACAATCAGATTTCGAGAATAAGATTCCAACCAAAATTTAGAAGTAAACACATATAAATATTTAAATCCTTTAATTCTGTTAAAGTTAAAAATTTTTCTTCCAATGGGGCTGCGGATTGGTAGTCGACCTTTGCAGACCTAGTTCATTCTCTGGGAGCTGATATCACTTTTTAATGTGCCACATATAGATGAATGCAATTGCCATAATATAATGTGGACGCGCAGGTTCCTCCCCAGATTGAGGCACCTGAGCTTTGACATTGGAAATTTTCAAAGAAAATTTTTCTTGCCAAAAGCACCCAAGCCAAACAGGCCCTCTAAGGATCTTTAACATGACACTTAATCACACGGCATGGCCACTGTCGATTTTTTGCATCATAAAAATCCACCGGCTTGAAAGTACACGGCCAGCGCTTAACTAACTACGCCACCCATCTGACGTTAAAAATTAATATAACTAAATGAAATTATTTTTCAGCATTTTAATTTTCATTCTGGATAATAATGTTAAAAGATATTGTTTAAAACTATTTTTATATTATAGAATATGCAAATGGTAATGAAAGAGAGGAATTTATAATTTTTGTCACATACACTTATTTTAACGTAAATACTAGTAGTAATTGTTAGATTTTTGTTTATCTTAAAAAAAAGAACTTACATGCTTTTGTTTTGATAAGATTGATAGAGGTAAAAACTTAGTTTCTTGTCTTAGCTATTTCGAAAGACAAAAGAATATGAATTTTTTATAAAAGCATAATATGTATTTAATTATTTCGTAGGTATGAAATGGAATTTTATTAGTTAAAAGAGACAAACATGAGACATACAATACTAGTCTTCAGCTGTGCGTGGCATTGAGAAAATATACAAGTTTTAAGGTACAATTAAATTTTGTAATTTTTATCAAGCATGCCACATTAATTATATCTTCTTTACTCCATTGTTATAGATATTTCTCTTGACATCTTCACATCTCAGTCTTTACATGCATGTTAAAAAATAAAATTAGAAATGTATTCATAAGTCTTTAGATATATGAAAAGAAAAGTTTTATTTAATTAATTTACTTAGTTTATCTTCTACTAAGATTCTGTTTAAAATCGATATACTGGGTGAAAAGAATTTAATTAAAATGGGACGAATTCACATGTTTTGATTGAAACAACGTTAGAAATATAAAAATAGTGAAAAATATTAAACTTCATTAACATTATTCAAGACGTCAAACATAATTTTGAACAAAATTTTTTTACTTCAATTTTGCTTTATTGAATGTTCAGTTAATTTAGAAACATTCAAAACTCAGATTTTGAAAGAAAGCAATGAAAAGCTTTTCAGAGCAAACGATATTTTTCTTTACGTTTTTCTAAATGATGTTATCTGTTTTTCACACATATTTCTGTTTAGGAAAATTTTATATAAACTAAGGCTTCATTGTCAAATTGTTTATGTTTTGTAGTGTGTTAAAAATTACTTAGTAAAATTATGAAAAACTTTTCATTTTGCTACAAAACTTTGGCGAAATTCACAGATTCCGAAATGTTAATATAATCTCACATGGAATAGTTAATTTGATTTGATATTCTTAATAGCAATCTATACTAACTAAAGTTCATTATACTGGCACATTGATGAAGATTAGTTTTACATAAATATTTACAGTATTAGATTCATCAGTAGACATCCAGCGTTGGAGAAACATATTTACTTAAGAACCCCGAAACCTGCTGAAATTTCTACCTTCAACCCGAATTCTGTAGAACTTAGTTAAACTTGAATTCTTCGAACAAATGTAAGGATCTAGATTAGATTAAGTAATTTACAACGGAAAAACAACTCAATGTTCATTACCACCCATATGTCCATTTATTGACAATTCTTTTGGCAGTTAAGTCTTAGTTTGGGTTACAGTCCGGCGTTTGCTTTCGATTAATAATTGGGTTCGTGCATAAATGATTACACAAAAAATAAAAATAAATATTTATTTATTGTAAAAAAACATGCACAAAAATTATATCTTATAAACTAAATAGTATTCGCGCTAGAAAACCACAAAAGAAATATATAGAAAGTGGATAATAAATGAAACTGTTCAAGTGATAAAAAATATTTTTGCTTAAAGGAAAGCGAAAGATAAGATTAAGTGATAAGATTATGAAACTTAATAAATTATCTGCTGAGATTGTAGCGTTAATAAATTATAGAGAAGAATAGATGATAAGACAAAACTAAATTAGAATATTATGAACTAATTAACATAGCTAATAAAATTCTAAAAAAAATTATTTCTAGTATAGATGCTATATTTTTTTATTACTTAATATGTTATATAACAACTGAAACTTCAAATTATGCAAAATTATGCAAACAAATATGAAAATTCAGTCTATATATATATATTTTAATATTAAGCGTGTATATATAATTCACACAGTCTTGTCACAGAATAAAAAAACCACCTACTCAATATTTTCCCAGTTTTCTTTTCTACAAACGATAAACAATTTTTTACCAATTAGAAAAATGTAAAGAGTCATAAAAATATTATTAAAATGTATAAAATTTTATTTTAAAAACAACTTGTTGAAAACATTTATAAAAAGAAGTATAATTTATTATGTCAAATCTTGCACGTATTTGTATTTTTAATGTCACATTTCCAAATTCATGTAGCGTAGTCGATAATCAATGTCAAATTTACTATCAGAATTCCTCGAACCTTAGGGTCTATAGGTCAGGTAATAAATCATAATTATCAATCCGTTTATCATGTGGGGTTTGGAAATCGGAAATGGGACAAATAATACAAATCGTTAGAGGGAAGTAAGATATAATCCCCAGGCGGAAATTTCTTTTAGTATGGAAATGAAATTTTGAGCATAGTTTGTCTAATTAGACAATTAGCTGATTCTGCTAAAAATTTACATACAGTGAGGACAACTGTTTTAGAAATTAGTTAACGATGTTAATTAAATTAATCATTCAAAGTGTTGTTCAATATATTGATAATTGGAAAAATGTTAGTGACAAGAGAAGGATTGAAGTTCTAAATAAGCTCCAAACCCTGTGCTCCAAACAATAGTGTTCTTCATTTGCAGTGGATACCAGCTCACGTGAACCTAAAATATAAGGATCTGGTGCAAATAAGCTGGATTGGGGGGGTGGGGGGTGCTGATAACTCTCAGATAAACGAGGATCCTTTGATTTGCTTCGAATTTTCTCAAAAAGAGAGAAAGACTTCTATCAATATTACTTAGAGGCAACCACCTCGCACATAAGATATCATAGTGAAAGTCTCGGCACTGCTATAAAATTTGACTGGAACAGAAAAATACCAAACTGCTTTGACACGTTCAATTTCCAGCCACTACTTAAGGTCCATTAGGTTCACATGAGTTTTTAAAAAATCGTGATTTGTACAAAGTACAACATGTGTGAAACCTTGCTTCACCATCTGCCCAAGTGTGTTGCCTTGACACAAGACTAACTGTTCAAAAGACCAGATGTGGTACTGGGGGAACTGAAGACGGGACAGAAAAAGCTCAAAGATCTAATCTGATTCAAATTAGAAAGATAATAAAGAAGAAGACATTAAATTAATTAATCATTTAACATCAAATTTTAATACTTCTCTTGGCTATTAAAATTGATACTAAGTTTATTCAACTCCAATTAGATTTCCAAAAATTATTAAGAGTACCTTATTTGTTTGAAGATTGCACTGACTTTTCTACATAACATACTTTAATATGTTTGTATTATTTCTCAATAGAATCAAGTAAAAATCTTTGTATTTTAATTCAATGCACACGAAATTTTCTTTCTTAAGAGAAAATATTCGTGAGAAAGGATATCCCCCCTAGAAATAATCCATGGCTTATATTTTACTGGGAAGCCAGTGGCTGAATGGTTAGTGCATCGCGCTTTCCACACCACAGGTCCGAGGCTCAAACCCCTGGCTGGGCAAGGTTGACTCAGCCTTTCATCCCATCAGTGGGTCGATAAAAATGAGAACCAAGCTTACTTGGGGACCAAACACTGGGGGTTTCGCTTCAGGCTGACCACCTGATCGGAACATCTGCTCATGCACCCCAGCGCCCAATGGTCACGTATACTGAGATGGGCACAGTAGGCCTTGGCCCTCATGGGCTGTTGCGCCACTGAGTTTGAGTTATATTTTACTGACAAAGAAGAATATGGAATTTTAAAAAGATAAGAAAAATGTGTGTCATTCTCAGTGTTCAACTTGGATAATTTTGGTTTTTTGTCCGAAGCACATTAACCATTGTTTATATTTCTTGCATAAAACTTCCTTTAACAGAACTATGTTTAACAGTATTAACATTTAGCATGGGCTGCTAACTAATGCTGGAAATAAACCATCCATATATACCTCAATTTTCTATCTCATCTGGGAATTCCGCTTAATGCAGATAAGCAGATCGTGGTGTTAGTTATAATCATACCGCTATCAAACGTGCATCATCTAATTTGCATGGAATTTTATATAAAGTTCTTTTCTCCAATATGGCATCAGTTCTTTCTTTAATATATAAATGCACGTGATTTGCTTATTCAAAAAATTATTATTAAGACTGTTTCTTAAGATGTTTGCATGATTGAAAGTTGGATTATTATGTTTTGGTTTGGGAATTTAAACTATTTATTTTAATTTTAAAAAACTAAAGTTTTTCAAACTTTTATTGAATGGTTTCTGATTTCTGAGTCTCAATGCGTAAATGATCGCAGATTCATTTCATTATAATTCGGATCAACTAACATTTTATTACTAACAGTAACTTTACAGTTGACTTTTACATGCTTAACAGTTCTAACTACACTCAATGCAATTTACTTTTTGTATATTTTATCCATCTCGTGATTTATAATTATACAATAATATTTTTTTTTAAATTTTTGACAAGCGAATTTGAAAGGGTGTGTATATTTATTACTTTGAGCAATAAGTAAAATGAATTGAGGTGTTACATTTCTATTCATACGGAAAAAAATTAACCATTCTATCTTTCACTTTGATTATATTTAATTTTTATTTATTTTATTTTATTGATTTAAGTGCTGAAATAGCGTTTTGACGTTCGAGATGATGAGAAACGCTTAGCTTCAAAAAATAATAAAACTTCGTAAAATATAATTGTTTTTCGAGCTAAAAACAATCAAGTAGTCAAAACACTTACGTCTTTAAAAGGAACTAGATAATCGACAGTTCATTATGTCTAAGAATCACGTCAGATGAGGGGAAAATTCATAGAACACATCCGGGTTAATTTAAAATTCAATACATAATCCGGTATGATATTTGATTTCAAGATACATAGAATGATTTAACTTAAATGGTAAATGAATCGTTAATTTCGGAAATTAATAAACTATAGCACATCAAAAAGCAGAAATGTTTGCAGCCTAAGATATTTAGAAGAAAGTAGAAGACATGGTCCTCTTATGTTTAATTGTTCGGGTAAGTAGTGGTTTTTTATTATGAGATACATATTTATGAAATGATTATATTTAAAATTTTGTTTTAGATTATTTTTGTTTAAATACATGCATTTAAGATGTTTGAAATAAATATTTTCTCTTGTGCTGCAGAAATACACTTAGAAGTTTAACAGGCATTGGTTTTTCTTTAAGAATATTTTGAAACTCTCTAAAAGGCTACCGTGTACTCCAATTAAACGGTTTATAAAACTATTCGAGTATGTGAATTTACAAAGGTACCTAAAACTCCGGGGCCTCGCACCCCCGTCGTATTAAGCGCATCGATATTTTCGAGATGCATTTTTTTAAAAATTTTCAAAAAATGCTAAAATTTTGCCGGAGAATGTTCATTTCTCTTTTTTGTGAAGAAAGCAATGCTCTTTGCTCTCAATGCTATTGTGGGAACACAATGCTCTTATGTTTAAAAAATCATTTATTCAAGGTATTATTCCGGGTTTTTGAAAAATTAATATACTTTTAAAACTATAATCATTGTTTTCATAAAGTGTCACTTCTTTTAAATAAACATTATTTCGATATATGTAGGTGTCTAGTTTTTTACTATCCTCATCAATTTTTTTTATTTTCAAAGCTATCATTTTTATACCTGGTGTATAAGGAGCACCCGTAAATTTCGATCTCATTTTTTGTTTTAAAAGTGCACGTTGTATACCGGATTAGTCAGTTTGCAATTGCGTTAAAATTTTACAATTGAGAATGCTTATTATTCTGAATAAGTACAGAAAAATGTGTTTTAAATTAATATTTTTATATTTTGTTTATAAAAAGAGACTTCAAGAAGAAATAATTTGTCATACATAATTCTCTAGTTTCTTGAACTTACAAAACCTTTGAAGTTCTTCTTTAAAAATGTTCAGCTGCAATATGTGAGTCTCATTCTAAAATCTCAAGTCAATATTTAATTTTCGTTTTTAGATGTTTGCATGATTGAATTTTGCATCAATCTATCATCATCAATTTATTATTGCAAGATTATCAATTTTTACAGAAACTTCTAAATGCACTAGAAAAATGAATATTCAAACTAAATAAAATTGTCCTTTGACTTGCCTCACTTCATTAATTAATCAAGTCATTTACTCTTTCCTTTTTTTATTCTTAAATTTATATATAGTTGGAAAATTTTTTTACATATAAATAGATCTAGTCAGAAATCGAGATATTTTTTCTACCTTAAATCAACGAAGGCGAGACTACAATCAGCCTTTTATTTAGGGTAAATCCTAAATATAATTCAATTATTATTTTAAAATAAAAGCATCTTCTCAAAACTCCTCCTTTCCTAATCTATTAAGTAAAGTTTCTCGCTTTCACTTCATTAGTTAAAACTTAAAAAGAACCCTTTGATGAAACTCCTGAGTAACGCAAGTTTAAGAATTTCTTTGCTTCACATTCTTTATCTTATTGGTAAAGTGTATCTAAGGTAACTAATTACTAGCTAATTGACTTGAAGAACAACATCTTCGTCGCTATCAAACTTAGAAAGCGTATAAGTTAAATTGTTATTCGGGTCCAATTACCACAGTTGCATAGCAATCGATAATTAACACATTACTTGATATGTTTTTGAATGAAATTTATGTTAACATTACTAGGGTGTTAATGTGTTTTTAAGTAAAGGGGAAATGTATACTTTTCTCAATATTTTCAAAGTCATTCAACGTTTATGTTATGAACCATGTTTCGACACTATACTTTTAATTATAAATACTAATATGTATATATATATAGCTGCATTTTGGGAAAATAAAACTCTATACCATATTAGTTATAGTTTATTTAGGGAATGTATATTAAATATGTAGTGACTTGTATAAATAGTAAAATCACTACTTTAAATATTTTCCATCTTTTGTACTACCACCTTCGGTAATTTTCAATGCTGATTTCAAATGAAGCCATGCCTATTTCTGCAGTAATAAATTAATAACAGAAATAAGGTCAACTTCAAAAATTTCTTTATTACATAAAAATCTCCGTTCTTTTGTATCTAATTTCAAACAAATTTATAGTCATTATTCAAATATTATTATACACTTCCAGAACAACACTAACTAATGATTGAAGTTGATAATGACGATATTCCTTAAAATCTAAAGAAAGAAAACATCATAGATACTATTAAGTATTCCTTCTTTTTTCTAGAGTATATGTACTTATTCAGGATCAAAATGAAACCAATATTTAATTTTAGTCTTTAATCAGATATAGAATATGATACACATACAAATTTTTTTATAACAGTTAAGCTAAACTTTAAGAGGGAATTGTACGCATAAAAACAAACAACTTTCAGAAAAGAATTAAAGTGCGCAAGTGCTAGAGTGCGCCAATGGTTATGTTGTTATTTGAGGCAAAAACACGGGGAAAAAAAACGATTAAGTTACAAAAGGGAATTAAAAGATATATGATTACAATGAGTGTTCAACACAGTCAACGTCAGTTGCTAAGCACGTGGTGCAATTTTCAAGGAAAGGTTGGCGAAATTTGCAGAAACATCAAGAATTTCATATACCTTCTTTGCCTGGCGACTAGTTCTTTTGCAGAATTAGTGGGGGGGGGGTCTCATGTATCAAATTCTTCAGCTGACTATACAAAAAGAATTCGAGACAGGAATGATCTGGTGAGCATAGTGGCCAAGATACAGGATCATTTCATCCAACTCATCGGTTCGGATATCTTTTTACCGAATAGTTTCACGTATCTTGTAGGTAATGTGGGTTGATGCTTCATTTTGCTGATACTCACTATCCACCGGGATTGTGATGGCATGCATTACAACACCGGTTGCATCAATGAAATTTTCCGAAGGATTAAAGAGCTTTGAAATGTGTACCAAATGTTCTTCTGGCCGGCCTCGCCGGCTCATATCCTCGAATACCTTGGGCTCACCAAGCAGGATTTAGCTGACGATCCCTTGCTGGTATTGGATTTTTTTTGAGCGTGTATGACGTCATGGACCTGGTCTAGCACTGCTGGCCAATGGGTGCAACAACAACAACACACCTGCTGCAGAGAGGTGAATTACTTTAACTTCAAGGCATACGAGTTCTCCCCAAAATAAACGAACTTTCTTCTCTATATCACATTTACATACTATTAACGTCATTCTTCTATCAATAACTCGCAACAGGAACGGGGATTTGATGTCTCTTATTACAAGTTTCCAAATGCACTAATATATTTGGCTTTCAATTCCGGCCCTCTATTCTAGGATGAAAGCCGTTTATTTGTATGTGTACTGTCTCTAATTTAAGTTCCACCCATGTCTCATGAAACACCCTTATACGACTATTAGACTTGGGTTTTAATTATTTTTTAAGTATTTCTCGTGCTTAACCCGCGGTCACTCGCGCCCGTTTTTGTACCGTCGTTACTCGCGGGGTGTAGAGAACACCACAAACTTTTAAAGCGTTTATTTAAACATGAAAAAAAAAATCAATAATGATGCACATTTGTAAAATACAAGATGTTTTTTGTATGATACAAGTAAAAATATTACATTTATTTTATACGAATTGGACTGACATTATTTTAAAATAAACCTGCAAAATTTTCATTTTAAAATACATAATTTTGTATTTTTTGTAAACCACGAGAAAAACGTTAAAACCAGTAATAAACTTACTTCGTAATTAATGTTAAGGTTAGTAGAAATTAAAAAAGAAATATTTTAATCATTTTCTAAACATGTAGAGCAGACTATAAACATAACCCAATTGCTCGCGGAAAGTTCTCAGTACCCCAGATAAATTTTTGAAGGTCGTTACGTTCCAATCGTCCAAGCTAGAATGATTGCATCATGCCTGAAGGTTCAATGACCTAAAATGAACAGCTACTGAAAAAATCGCGGTTCTGCGCATTCTTTTTGAAATTTTAGGAGGCATTTCTTGTCGTTGGGGCGTACAGAACACCCCGCGCGAGTGATCGTGGGTTAAGGAATACTTACTTCACACAAGTCAGATTAAAAGTAAATTTTTATTTATGCAAATGAAACTTGTAAAAAAATAAATTTCTGCTTTATGTATAAATATTTAACTCAACAGAACCAGAAAGAAAATGCTATTTTAAAGTGAATTTAAAAATTTAGAAAATTGTTCATGTTTAAATTTTTTTCTAAATTAAATTAGTGTTATTTATAAAGATAAACGGCAAAATTTTCGTCATAAGGTGCTCAATTCACAAGATTAAATTTTTCTCTTGATTGCATCTAAGAATTTGGTTACTCACTGAACAAGAAAATGTAGTTCATTCACCTCTTGTGCATATTTGCATAAAAAAATCGACAGAAATAAACTTTGATTTACTGGAAGGAGTAAAATTGAAGTAGTGTAGAAAGAAAGTTATTTTTAAAATACAAAATTTAAAAAATCAAGACAGAAACTCACAGACAGTTTTTGGATAGAAAAAAGAATTATAGTATCATTCCTTAAAACTAACTGTTTTTCTTTTATACTTACATAGCAATTACTAAAATTCCGTGACATATTCTTTCAGACTTTAATCTATTAGGCTGAAATAAAAATTTGATAAATGCATGATCAGCCTACTTAACCTCTGAAACTTAGAGTTTGGCTATAATTTAATAATATATTTTTCTTTCCTATATCTTTAATGCTTATATAACTTGAATTGTGTGAACGTTTCATAAGTTGAAATTGAAGAAAAGATCCTTAATTTAATTCCTCCCTTTTAATGAAATTCATTTTACCTATAAAATAAATTACTTATGAAAATATGTATTGCTTCAATTAACTTAATAATGTTAACAACTTAATGGGTAAATTTTTATTCAGAGTAAATCTGAACAATTTATTGGTTGAAATAAATTCCAATTCTGAGCATAACTATTTATTATTATTTTAATATTTAAAAGGGTCAATTCATTATTTTTCCATCAGAAATCACTGCGTTATAATGGGGTAGAAGGAAAACTACGATGCATAAATATAATTGGCTTCAAAATCCTACAATAATTTGGTATGGAATTATAGCAGAAAAAAGGTACTAAACCATACATATTTGCACATCTCCTCCTTTGACATTTGTTTAAAATTACGAGGTACATTTCAAGTAACTCCCTATGAGAGGATCTCTAGCAAGATTGCAATAAAATAATATTATTTAAAATTAAATCCTATACTGCTGAATTTTAAATTTTTGACATGAGTTTGTTTTATCTCTGGAATTCTCTGACAATTCACAAAAATTATTTAAAAATGAAATAGTCTGCTCTCTCGTTCTTTTATTAATAGTTTTCGAGAAGCATTTTACATTATATCAGTTGAGACAAAAGTAGTTATTTTCCCTTTTAACAAATGAGAAATAAACGCTTGTTACGGATGTCATTTTAAAGCTTCTGCCTCATCTTGCATCTTTCCTTTATTGTCAAATATTCTAAAGGGTGTCAAGCGCCATTGCTTATTTTATTTTTGTAAAGAAAAAAAATATCACTAGAGGTCATTTGAGAGTAGGATTAAAATACTTTGTTGCTTTAAACATTCAGTTAAAATGCAATGAACGTCACAGCTTAATATGAAAATGTAACTTAAAGATAGAAAGCCTTTATTCAATATTTTCTATGTTAAAGAATGTTTTAAATAGTATTTAATTAATTATTAAATGTAACTTAAAGATAGAAAGCTTTTAAAGGAAGCCTTTATTCAATATTTTCTATGTTAAAGAATGTTTTAAATAGTATTTAATTAATTATTAAATGTAACTTAAAGATAGAAAGCTTTTAAAGGAAGCCTTTATTCAATATTTTCTATGTTAAAGAATGTTTTAATTAGTATTTAATTAATTATTAAATGTATCTTAAAGATAGAAAGCTTTTAAAGGAAGCCTTTATTCAATATTTTCTATGTTAAAGAATGTTTTAATTAGTATTTAATTAATTATTAAATGTATCTTAAAGATAGAAAGCTTTTAAAGGAAGCCTTTATTCAATATTTTCTATGTTAAAGAATGTTTTAAATAGTGCTTCTCAAACTTTCAATATTTGCGATCCAACTTTCATTCATAATTTTCCATACAAAAACAACGAATTGAATTCAGTAATACTATACTATACGCCCAAGCGTATATAAACGTCTCTTTCAGCCAATGCATAAATTGTCCAGGACATACATATACGTCTTTCCGAAGTACTATCTTTCCTGTTCACTGCTATCTATAAAGTTCTTCCGAAGGCTTTAGAATACAATAAAAGAAACTTGACAGTGTTTGCGAAGGATTTACTCATTTCAGAGGATTTGTTTATTTCTCCCCCCATTACATCCCATACCTGCACCTACGAAGAAAACGGTGGCATGAGGAGCTATTCTTTACGTTTAATCGGCATATAAGTGTTAATTTTGGTGTAAGTGGCAAGCCCATGGGGTCACTGGTAATTATTAAGCTTGTTCTTAAAGTAGTAATATTAAATTAATTATCAAATACATGGCGCAGTACTGATGCCTTTCTATAACTGTATATATCAGTGTACATGCGTATTTTATTTTTTATTATGTCAGAATATATTTTGTTTGTTTACTTTCAGTAAATTAATATTTTTTTAAATAACGTTTTGTTTTTGAATTTTCAATATGATCACGTCCCCCTTGTAAAGTTGTCAAGGCCCCTAGGGGAGCGCCCCTACAGTTTGAGAAACGCTATTTTAAAATATTCAGTAACTAAAAAAATGTCTCTTGTTTTGCCTAAATGTTAAGTCTTTAATCCTTTAAAACAATGCTTTGATAGCGGAATGGCTTTCAAAGTGTTGCATTTGAATTTTCCATCATGATTAATAATACCTGAATTTCTACTGAAAAATTAGTGGGGAAAATTTAAATTTACTATACTTAAATTATGTATTGTACACGGATTGAAAAAATATAATTACAGATATATTTTTAGTGGCTGAAAAATAATTACTTTTAAATAGAATTTAAAAAAATAAGTAACGCGCGTCAAACTACAGCACTTAAAATGTGTGTGTGCAGAATTTTATATCATCCTACTTACTAAGCTAAATTAAAGAAATTAATATTATCCGTTGTTAAAACTCAAACTATTTTATATTTATAACATCACTAAGTTCGATACAAATATTTATACGTATGATCCTATGACTATGATCGTAATTTATGTAGCAGTGGATCTTTGAATTGAGGTATGAGTTGAAATTCCGGTTCTTTGTTAAGAGTTACGAACACTGATTGTTAAGCATATATTTCTGACTATTAAATTATCTTTCAGAGTAAAATAGAAAATAAAAGATTGAGGAACTGATTTAAGTAGCTACTATATCATTTGAGTTTTGATTTAAAATGCGTAGATTTTTTAAGCCAAACTCAACAACTTTAGATAGAGTTAGAGCCATTACTCACAGGATTCGAACCAGACTGAGAAAACCTGCATGAAACATGCCAATTATGTATATTTTCTAAATCATGTTTAATGATTAAAAATGTTCTTTTCCAATTCAGAACTTGCTGAGTTTTATTTTACTTCCAATGGTTCTAAAACTACGAGGGATATTCAGAATAAACTGGAACTCCGTTTTTTAAAAATTATAACAAAAGAAGCTCTGCTTTTGTATTCATACATTTAGACATTTATTTATTTTAAAGTAAAAAACGGTTATAAATATAAAGAAATATTCAAAAGTATTCAAAAGGTAACAATAAGCAGTTAGGAAAAACGAAATGTTTATCTTACAAGCTGCGGAATTAAGGTGGGATAATCCTCACGGTTCTCTCTGTACTATATCCGCTTGATTTATAATTTAAACACTACACTGAGTATTTATAAATGCAAAAAACTTGACAGAATTATTATTTCAAGAAAAGAAAATTTTATTTTAAAATTTTGTAATTATTTGTTTAAATTTCTTGAATTTTTCACGAAAAAAGTAAAGTTTCCAAAAAGTTTGAATACATAATACAGAAAAATTGTATTCTTTATATAGTAAAATTACTAATTAATAATTCATACTATATACAAAACGGATTTTGAAAAAGTGTATCAAGTCATAGTTGTCCGCGAAGAATTGCAAAAACATCTCAATAGATATTGCATTTGTTTGCGCATACACGGGTGTTCTTGGAAATAAGCGGACCGATTGGCTTGAAAAGCCTTCAACCAAGCGCAAAATTGGCATTGCCGTTATTATTCCTAAATCATTTTACAAGAAGATTATGAAAGAAAAAATGGAGAAATCTTGGAACGAAGAATATCTTATTTCAAATAAAGGGAGCTTAACAAAGAAATTTTTTCCAACCATTAATAAGAGACTGTCCTGCCATAATTTTTGTAACTAATTACAAAATAACCCAATTTCTAACAGGTCGTGACAACTTTAAAAGCTACTTAATTTAGCAAAGCAAATTTACTTTAGTTCCGTCATCTTCATATGATTGTGACATTGGTGGCGAGGAAAATGTAGAACATGTTCTCCTTCTGTGTTCCAAGTTTGAAAGAGAACGAAACATCCTAAAACTGGCTTTCAAGGGACTTAATATAAATTGGCCTCCGAATCTTCAGCAACTTCTTTCCACCAGAAGTGCTTTTAAAAAGCTCCGGAGAATTTGTTGTAAATATTTGTATTCCTCCATAACCTCAAAAGATTTTTTTATTCCTTCATTCCTTTGTAATGTGTGATTAATATTTACTTCTGTGAGCCCCGTATGGTAATTTGTGGTGCACGAGGATTTTACAATTGTTTTCAGTAAAAAAAAACTCATAGTTCGATGGCATTTGTTTACAGCTTTAGAGTTCAATTTTGTAGCGTTCTATTTATCAAATCCTCATAAATAATGCCTTTATGGATGCAGCGAAGTATCTTCTATTTTTAAAAGTAAAATGAAAAAATGAAAAATTTGAAGTATGTTTACGTTCTAGTTATCTTAAACTGCATAATTCCTTCATAGTGTTATAATTTTCAAAAACAGTAATACAATTAAATTTTCACAAATTGGCACGTATATTATTTCTATAATCTGTATATAGTCATATAAAAATAAATAAACTTATTACGTGTAAATAATATGTAAGGGAACATTTATGTCAAAAAATTTGAGTGTAAATAGCTTTTGGGAAATTTTTCGGATAATATATTCCAGATAAAAATAGAATTTAGAAATAATATCTCTATAAGACTTATTTCGAGAAAAAATTATAGCTTCAAAGAATTATGTAATATTCTATAATAAAAGGACAAATGTAGGTTCTGTATAATTTGCCGTATTTTATTAAATAATTTAGAAACTTTTCAGTTAACTTTTTATCAGTAAAAATATAAATATAATTTTTTGAATAAGCAAATAACTTTGTAGTTTTTAAAGCAGTATCATTTTAACATCTGCTTTTAAAAATGAATCCTAATTTGAATTGGAAAAAAAAAACTCACATGCGCAACAATTAGCAAGTACAACGATTAGCCTTAGTTTTTTGAACATTTCAATAAATGAAATAATTATCAACATAAATTTAATACTAACTTTAAGTCTTCAAATTTCTCAATTAGTCTTTTAATTAAAAATTTTTTATTCTTTGAACCGTATTTAGAGTGACTTAAGGAAAAAACAAAATTCCGAAAACTAGCTTTCCTTACTAGCACGAAAACTAGCTCGAAATACATTCGAGGCATTTTAATAAATACTATTAATTTCTCTAAAACTAAAATATATTCATCTTATTAATTGTTTCACATGAAGCATGAAATGAATTAGTATTTAAAAATTATTTCAATTTTTCTGTTTTCATATGTGTAAACGCTTAACAACCCTAGTACTTCCTGTCGATTACTGAGCCCTATCGGATAAATGGTCTGTGCACGGTTATCTGTAATAAATTATTCTGCACATATTTATTCCATTGAGCAATATGATATTTTTAGATGGAAATTATTGCTTCAGCTTTGCTTAAAAAAAGACTAAAAGACTTAAAATGTGTATAGCTACAACAAAAATAATTTTAAGGAGGATTATATTTTATTCTTTTCATCTGTATTCCGCTGTTGGAATTCAACTAATTTAGTTTTGAACATCGGCAAAACTTTCCAGTTCAGAAATATAACAACTCTTTTCTTTCAGTAATTATTTATTGAAAGAGAACGACTTATTTGTACTTTTTTGTTTTAAAAAAGCAAGATAACATCTCCAAACAATTATTTAATTTGAAAAGGGAGAGATCATTCGAAACTATTCTTTTATTCTCAATTTGCTTAGAGTATTGAAGGCACTTTTAAACAGGAATAAATTTCCTCAAGGGTATTTTATTCGAAAAGATATATTTAAGTATTTTGGTATTTATAAAAAGTTTTAATGTGAAAAAAAAAGAGACGATTTTAGAAATATTTCCTTTAACATTAGTAGTATTGAAGAAATTTATAAAATAAGCTTGACATTTCTATTATTTTGAATGAAATGTAGTCTGTGTAGCTATTCTAAGCAGAAAATATTTTATAAATAAATTTAGAAGTATTAAATTATAGAGAAATCGACGATATTAAATCTTGATGCATTTGTTGTAATCATTTCTCAAAATAAACTTTTTAGTTTATTAGTCAACTCCTTTTTGATAACGATGTATTATATAAGTATAACTTTAATTAGTAGCGAAACAGCCCATAATGCCAAGGCCTACTGTGCCCATCTCAGTAAACGTGACCTTTGGCCCTGAGGTGCATCAGCAGATGTTCCGGTCAGATGGTCAGTCAAACGCGAAATCCCCATTGTTAAGTTCCCAAACAAGCTTGGTACTCATTTATCGACCCACTGAAGGGATGAAAGTCTGAAAGTCTTGCCCAGGACGGGTTCGAGCCTCGGATCTGTGGTGTGGAAGCGTGATGCACAATCACTCAGCCACTGGGCTTCATTATATATATATATATATATATATATATATATATATACGAAATATTTTGGTTGAAACTAGGGCATTTTTAAATCTTCATTTTATTGGGTTAGAAAAAATACTCACAAACATAACGCAAATAACAACACACAAAGCAAGACATTAACACGCGTGGTTTAAATGGCTATCACAAAAAGCTCCTTTTATGTATACCGATTGACAACCAGAAGCTATTAAAATCATATGATTTCCGTCAGAGGATCTGCTGAATGGTACAGATACTCGGATGATGTTAGATTGCACAATTATTCTCAACTTGAAAACGCCGAATTTTTGTTGACAAGAGATAAGGTCATGGTTATATCTCGTTATCCTGTTAGGCGGGTAAACCAGAAATTGATTATTACAAGAAGTCCTAGAGGATCATTATGGACTAAAAACCCTCACGAGAAAATTAATGTGAATTACATATATATATATGTAAGGATAATTAAATTAGATCTCAAATTAAATCCCTAGATCACTTTTAACTTTTATTTTCCGAAACATCTCCAAGTATTAAATTGATTACCCACTTCTAGATTGAAAAACATATGGCCCTAAACAGAACTTTTATTCCCGACCATTAATTTTTATTACCTCGTATGTCATTCTTAACTTTCAAATATATCTCTTTAATAAGAAGTGCATATGAGAAACATCTGCCTAAATGGACATCCACTAATTTTTAACGCGTGTCCATTTCTCTCTTAGCAATCAGAAGCCGAAATATTTCGTTGAATAAAAACTGTTTTTACAAAATGCCTTGGTGTTGACTCGGAAAACACTACATATATATATATATATATATATATATATATATACTAGTAGTTACCCACCCGCTTCGCTGGGTATTTCAAGATGTTTTACAAATATATACTGTATATATATATATATATATATATATATATATATATATATATATATATATATATATATATATATATATATATATATATATATATATATATATATATATAACATGTTCAACCCCACTTTTATACAGAAGGATTTTTTTGAAAAAATTTTATGTATACTAGCTGTCCTAAGTCAGCAATGTTGATAATACTGAAGCATCCATTCTTTTGTATTTTGCTCTGCTGTTTCAATCTTTCATATCTCCTTCTAAATTCTGTTGTATTGTTATCTGGCAATTGATATTCTTTTATGTATTGATCATGTGGTTCATCTCTCTCTTGTAGAGAAATTTTGATTATATATATATATATATATATATATTATATATATATAAGTTATTGATATCTAAGTCCTAGCATTAAGAATTCGATTGTATTGAAAAATATACTTACACCTGTAACTGTCGCCTCTTGATAAAAAAAACGGGTCAAACTTATCTAATTTGTATTTTCTGTAATTTGTATCTCTGAAATTGAAGTATTGAATGATGTTTGCACTTTCGTAATCCTTTAACGAAGTGGATTTTCGCAAAACCAATTTTTGGTGGATCTCTACACCATAAAATAAACACTCAAGCCAAATATGAAATTTTTACTATCAATACCCCGTAACCCCGTTGAGAGTGGTTTTCCAAAATAATCGTTCTTAGCGGATTTCAATTCAACAAAAGAAAAATGCAAACCAAATTTCATTATTATAGTCCTTGTAGTTCGAAAAAAGGATTTTTTTTTGTCAGTACGCCCCAGTATTCCTCTGCTCTCCCAGGAGTTGATTTCCGTAAAATACATTCTTATTGGATTCTTATTCAACAAAAGAAACATGCTTAACAAATTTCAAGTACGCAGGTCTAACAGCACTTTTATCTGTAACTCACCTTGGCCCCTCTCAACCCTCCTTGGGGGTCAATTTTTGTTTTACTCTTTGTTAGAGGAACTCTATTCCATGAAAGGAACATGCCAACCAATTTTCTAGCAGGTAGATCTAATAGTTTAAAAACGGAAATATTTATCTATTACGCCCCTTAATCACGCGAAAGGAAACTTGGGGGCTAATTTTCGCGAAATCCATTTTGTAGCGGTTCTGTACTCAATGAAAGGAACCTGCTTACCAAATTTGAAGACTGTACTTCCAGTAGTTTAAAAATGGAAGTAATTATCTATAACGCCCCTTGAGCCCCCGCAACGCCACTTGGGGGCCAATTTTCACGAAACCTTCTTTGTAGCGTATCTCTACCCTATTGAAAGGAATCTGCTTACCAAATTTCAAGACTGTACGTCTAATAGTTTAAAAATCGGAACTTACTTTTCCCCTTAACCCTTCCCCGCTACATCCCTTGTGTGTAAATTTTCCCCAAACCCATTTTGTAGCGGATATTTACTCCATGAAAGAAATATGCCTACCAATTTTCAAGCAGGTAGATCTAATAGTTTAAAAACTAAAATATTTATCTATAACACTCCTTGTGCCCCCCCCCCCCCAATGCAACTTGTGGTCTGTTTTCACAAAACTCATTTTATAGGGGAACTGTACTCTATGAAAGGAATTTACTTACCAAATTCGAAGACTGTGCATCTAATAAATTAAAAATGGAAAAATGTTAACTATAACGCCCCTTGAGCCCCCGCAACGCCACCTAGGGGTCTATTTTCACAAAACACATTACATAGGGGATCTTTAATCCATTAAAGGATTCTGATTATCATATTTCTAGACTGTACGTCCAGTAATTTAAAAATGGAAATAATTATCTTTAACGCCACTTGGGGGTCGATTTTCACGAAACCCATTTGGAGCGGATCTCTACCTTATGAGAGGAATCTGCTCACCAAATTTCAAGAGTGTACGTCTAATAGTTTGAAATTTAAATAATTATCTGTTACGCCCTCTAAGCCGACGCAACGCCACTTGGAGGTCGATTATCACCAAACTCATTTAAATTTTACTCATTTACTCATATGAGATGAATCTGCTTACCAAATTTCAAGATCGGCGTCTAATAGTTAAAAAATTGGAACATTTATTTATATCTCCCCTTACACATTTTATCCCCCCGCAACACCCCTTGGGTTCAATTTTCGACAAAACCCATTTTGTAGCGGATATTTACTCCATGAAAGAAATATGCCGACCAATTTTCAAGCAGGTAGGTCAAGTAGTTTGAAAACGAAAATATTTATCTATTACGCCCCTTAATCCCCCGCAAAGCCCCTTCGGGGGGCTATTTTCTCAAAATCAATCTAGTAGCTGATCTCTATTCTATGGAAGGAATCTATTTATCAAATATAAAGACTGTGCGTCTAATAGTTTAAAAATGGGAATAATTATCTACAACGCCCCTTAAGCCCCCGCAATGCCCCGGGGATCGATTTTCACCAATTTTATATTGTAACGAATCTCTACTCTATGAAAGGAATCTGCTTACCTAATTTCAAGACTGTACGTCAAGTAGTTTAAAATGGAAACAATTATTTATAACGCCCTTGCGGTTCGAATTTCGTAATCCGTTCTTAGCGTATTTCTACTCTATGAAAGGAACATGTCTACCAAATTTCAAGTCTGTAAGTTGAATAGTTCCGGAGATATCGTGATTAGTCAGTTAGTCAGTGAGTCGCTTATTCTCCTTTATATATATAGATATATATAGATATATATATATATATATACATATATTAATGTCTGTGTATGTGTGTATTAATAACAAAACTAACTTATTACATATAATTTATAACATTTTTATCTAATGAAATTAAGAATACAATTTTATAATCTTAACTCTTCTAATAAATAAATTTAAGTAAATAATAATTAAAAGCATAATATTCCGTTTCTCTTGAAAACAATTCAAATGTATAGAAGCGCTCTTTGGAAGTTCATCTCATCCGTAATAATTTTCAATTTTATCCTTGTTAAGGGGAAAAAAAACCCTTCAAATACATTTTCGTTTACAAGAGTTTAGAAAATATAATAAGATGTACTTTTTACACTTCAACAATTTCTGTAATATGAAAGAGAAACTTCTGTAAGTAATCAATTGCATTTTTTGCTTCAAATATGTCATATTGCCATTTTGAAACGGAAATTTGTTCCGTTCTTCAAAGGGATCCATTTCGAAGAAACAAATGAAAGAACAGCGTGTTATTAATCTGGCCTGGAGTCACTCGTTTGATTTAATTGAGTTAGTTCTCATCTGTGACATTATTTTCATTTTCACCTTTTAGAATACGTTCAAGCTAATTTTATCTGTTTATGGAATCTCAGAGTATGCATGAAATCTTTGTTCATTCTAATGCATGTCAATAAAGACTGTTCTTTTTATTTGTCGGTAAATGCGTAGAATGCTTTATTTGTTTCTCTGATTTACCCCAATTCAGATAGTTTAATGTTCATAACAAGAATTAATGTAAGCAAAATTGTATTTTTGTTTGATTGATTAATTGCTAATTACGTAATTTTCAAACTTTTAGTTTTCCACAAATTTATGAAGCTTACAGAACCCTACAGGATTTGTAATAATATCCTGTTTTCAGAGACACATTTTAAATTTAGATATAAAATAACAATAAAAGCTATACTTATTCGTGTTACCTTAATTCAAAGCATCAAATCATTATCCCTATAGATGGAATAAAATGTATCATTGAAATTGTAATTTCAATAGCCTTTTCACTGACGAAACGATTAATAACATATGATGTATTACAACAATAATTATTGATTACTTGGTTTACATTAACTAATTAATTCAGTTTTTGCTAATTGATTAAATGATTGATATTAACTGATTTATTTAATTATTAATTGATTGATTTATATTAAAGGATTTGTTCAATTATTATTGGTTGACTGATTTTAATTGATTCATTCAATCATTGTTAATTGATTGATTGATATTACTTTATTTCTCTAATTATTAATTGATTTATTGATTGATATTGATTGATTTATTTAATCATTGTTAATTGATTGATATTACTTGATTTCTCCAATTATTAATTGATTGATTTACATTCTCTGCTTTGCCCGAACATCGCTCGGGCACTTAAAATGGCCCTTTCCTGATTTGCCCAAGCGACGTTGGAGCAACACTTCTTTCTACTCTAATTCTCTTATTTGCCCGTATTTTTTGCTCGTTTAGTGTACAATGTTTCTAACAGATGTCTCTAATATCGAGTAAAGTTAGGATTACAAAAATATGTCTAAACCGCGGTTTCGAGGTTAGGTATTACTGCATTCTTTTAGAATACATAAGGCGGAAATTTTCTTTTTACTAGATCAGTGTATCACAAGCTGTGAACATTATTTCTTTTAAATTTGGAGCTTAAAATAAGAGACAAATAAATGATTATGAGAGGCTCCTAACAGAAAATAATTCGGACACTGACTCAGATAGTGAGTCTGAAATTTCTGTAAATGATTCTGGAAGTAATGAAAGTTTGTTATTGGACTTCTCTTGTGGTGTAGATAGAGCGAATCAACATCTCACAAATTACCCAATAACAAAAAAAGGCAAAAAAAAAATACGAAAAAAAAAATATTCTTCCATCTTTTAGCTACATCATTGTGGAATGCTTTCGTTTTATAATAGAAACTGTGAGGAAAATTACCTCATTTGAATTTCAGGCTTGATATTATAGATCGCCTTATTGAAAGATATGGGATGGTAAATGAGAAAAAAAGACGACCAGGAATTTTTCCCAGTCTCTTACGATTGACACAAAAAAACTTTTTAGAAGTGATTCCTCCTACAAACAAAAAATTGAGACCAACAGGGCAATGTTTTGTGCGTTGTTCGAAAAGAAACGATTTTGGAAAAGGAGTGAGAAAAAAACATGATATTTTTGTCCCGATTGCTATGTAAGGACTATGCTTGTCTCCCTGTTTTAAAATTTGACACACAAACACTGAATTTTAAGAGAATAATTAACTGTAAGTACAATATTATATCTTTTTACTTCGAATAATCATTTTTGTAAAGTGTTCTTTTGCGTTAGCTTATTTCTTCGGAAAAAAAACCATCTTTAAGGAAAGTATGTTTTTTCAAGGAAAATAAAAATTAGCATAATTCTTTATATTCAATATTTTTAACATTTCTGACTGCTGATTTGGGTTTATATAATTGATTTCATCTTAAAAATGTTTACAAAAAATATGCTATTTTTTTGAGATAATATGAAAAAAAAGAAAAGCAACTGTTAAGTGGTTAAGTGTGATCTATTAAATTTTTACTGATTAAATTATTGAAATTTAAGAATTATTCAATTATTATTGAGTGAATAATTAAACTATACTTTGTGCAACGAAATTCTAACGGCCAGCCTGGCCAAACGACTTGAACCATCTCACCTTGCAAGACTTCCACTTTATTTAAATAACTTTTATTATTTCGCTTGAAGATGTTTAGTTTAAAACCTAGAAATATTAATTTTAGAATCAATTTTGATATTTTAATTTACTCTTAATTTCCTATTTTTAAAAAATTTACATATTTAAAAAAAATGTTTTATAAGTTTGACAAATAATTCAGAAATTCTTGGCAAAGCTGGAAGAAAGATGAAATTAAATAAAAACCTTTACAACTCTTTAATTTTTCGAACACTTTATTTCATTAAATTAAATACAACTATTTAAATTTATTAATGTGAATTCAATGGGAGTAATAGACATACAAGAATTTTAAAAGATCAGGTACAAAGAGGTCATGTATGTGAGATAAAATACTGCGCTAGATCTTACTGTTACAAACCTAGTGACCTAGAAATTTATTATCTTAAGCCTTTTTGTTCAACATTTTAATTACAAACTAAAGCTAAAGCATTGATTAGAACCAATCATGATAGCAAAAGCAATAATATAAACGTGTTGATTAACAATTTGTCTGATATTTCAACGAGAAGTGATACGTTAATTAGCTAATGGAAACAGTTGTTAGAAAGGTAATATAATTACTAGTCTGGAAGTACTATCAGAAACGTTTTAATTAATTAAATATTTCTATTAAGCCTTACACACATACGACATATTTTGCTAGAAACAATTAAAAGACGTGTAAACCAATTAAGTTATTTTCCTTCTTCTTGGAAAACAACACCCACAGAAATTAAATTTGGAATTATTTTACAGAAATTGCTGAGATAAAGTTTTGTTCTAGAAATTTGATTTACTAAAATTCTAATCGCAAGTCTAAATTTTACTGCAGTTCATATATTAAGGATAACCTATTTTTTTTACCTTAAATGATCTAATTTTATCCAATTAAAATCTAATTACATGCTTTAAGTTATTAAAACATATTCTATCAGAAACACATAATTAAGATCTAAAAGCTTTTGAAATTTTATTAACGTACACAAGCTGCATATTGACGTTATTTTAAAAGCATAATTAGAGGTTGAAAAATTTTAAATTATTTAATTAATTCTATAAATATAATTAGGAAAATATTTTCTTTGCGTCGAAAGCAATAACCAGAAGTTTAATTTGAAGTTATTTTTAGATGTTTGCTTTAGAAAAAAAAAGCGTAGGAACAAAAATTTAATTTGCTAAAATTTCTAAATTGCAAAGACTAATTTTACTGCAACTCATATATTTATTCATATAACTTTATCTTAATTGATGCAAATTTAACTATTTATGTTTTAAATGATATGCTTTAAGTTATTAAAACATGTGTGTTATGTTAATTCGCGGAAAACATAATTAAGATCTAAATATTTTTAATGTTTATTAACGCACATTAAGTTGGTTTATGAATTATAATTAGTACGAGAGCTTTTAAGAGTAATTTAAGTATAGTTAAAGTAGATTTTTCAACTCCCTCGAAAGCAATAACGAAAAATTTAATTTGAAGTTATTTTTAGACGTCAATGAGATAAGGCTTAGTAACAAAATTTAATTTGCTAAAATTCTAAATTGAAAGGACTGTGGTTTTACGACACAATTCATTATTTAGAATATAATCTAATTTTATCCATTTACAATTTAAATGGTATACTTTAAGTTATTAAAGCGAGTTATGTTTATTTAGAAACACATAATTAAGCTCTAAAAGTGTTTGACGTTTTTTTAAATACCTACATTAGTTGCGTATTGCAGTTGTTGATGAAGAATAATTAGGATATATATGGGGACTCTTCATCATTTATTTACTTTTATTAGTATAATTACGAACAGAATTTTATACATCTTCAAAAATAATAACCAGAAATAAATTTTTCCGCTATTTTTGGACGTTGATAATATAAAGCCTTGTTCCAAAAATTATTATTATTTAAATTCTAAAGTGCAAGGTTTAATTTTACTGTAATTCATGCATTTAGAATAATCTAATTTTATCTTAAATGATCT
>BMAO01012990.1:0-33276 GCA_019973975.1 Trichonephila clavata
CAAAATCTTTTCCTTTTAACTTCTGTTAGTTTTAATATTAATACTTAAATTGTGTTAATGGCATCCTAGCATCTGAAGTTCTCTCTAAAGCCAAACTGATTATTGTGAATAATGTTATGTATAGTTAACCAAGTGTGAAGCCTATTAGCAAAAACACGTTCGATAATTTTCCCGAGGGTAGGTATTAAACAAATCGGCCGATATGAATTAAATGAGGATGGGTCCTTACTGGGTTTCAATAAAAGCTTTAATTTAGAATTTTTCAAGATATCAGAGAAATAAGAAAACTCAATACAAAGAGTAATAATTTTTATAATTACCTGCAGACAGAATAAATTATTTTCCAAATATATTATAATCTATATGATCAAGCCCAGGGGCCTTGTCCCGGCCTTTAAATTCCGAAAGACAATCTCCCCCTCTTCAGAGATGATATCTTCAAGTGGTACAAAATTATCAAAGTCAATGGCAAAAGGGTGAGGAGAAAAGATTATATAGGATTTTCAATTTTCTATTTTGGAGTTGCATTAGGCGAGTCTGGGAGAGAAATCTCTATAGCATAGAAATTAATATCCTTACCAAAAGCGATTTTAACGTCATTATTTTGAGCTATGGCCTAGTGACGAGGACGGCCCCTGAGCTGGCAGCCCTCTAACCTAATTTACATACTACGCTAACTTGAAGACTTAAACCCACGACAGAATTATCGTACATCATTCCCTCGTCACATCGGGGTTTCAGTGGCATCAGGACTCAAACCCGCGACTCGGCAACGCTCCAGATAAATTGCGACCATGACAAATAGGAAACCACGGCCACAGAAACTACATTTTGTTGTAGTACTCCAGGTGTAAAATAAATAACTTTCAATGCGTAATTTTAAATTCTACATTACTCATAAAATTTATTGTGAACTTTATTATATGAAATGAATTATTAAATGAATGTTATTAAAATGAACTTTTATAAATATTTTGTATGTAAATCGGCTTAGAAACCCTTTTGTATAACATTTATTTTATGAATTATTAATGAAACAGAAATATATATATATATATTGTTGTTCTTTCATATTTCTATGAGATTTTTTATACTTTGGATTTTTTATACTTAGTATTTTTGTACTTTAAATTTCCATTTATTTTATTTTGGTCTTTCCTACCGAGTTGCAAAGGGGGAAGGTTGGCGCCTTCAAACTAGTTTAACCCCATTTATTCGGTCCTAAGTCCGAAATTGCATTTTGACTCGCTAGGTTCTTATTTGTATTTCATTAGATTTAATCTTAATTTTTTTTCCCTGTTATGTTTTATATTTGATATAAATTTTTTTTTCCATATATATATATAATATTATATATTATATATATATATATATGAAATAGACGTGGCCGTTGAAAGGTATTCTTTATATGATTACTATTGTTGATGGTTTCTTTGGATGATATTGACGAGGCATTCCGGTGATTGATTAAAACTATTCATTACACATCTTAAGCACATAAAACATCACAGGGACGACACAATATAAGCACACACAAACACACTGCAGCCGGCTACATGTTGACACAAAAAGCAGAAGCGAAAGAGGGCGCGGTCTCCAGGAGTCTCGGTATATATAGGCAGCTTAAATCACGTGATCTGTGTGGGTGGATGGATGTAGTTTAAAATACTCTCGTTAGGCGGCGGATTAACTTATTACTAAAACGTTGGTCCTGAAGGGATGGACCAAAGGTAATTAAAAGTTATTAAGAATAATTAATGGGGATTATTACATTTCCCCCTCCGCAAGACACGTGTGTGCACCAGGGCCCTTGGTCCGCACCCGTATCATACAGAGATATAAAGTACAAAATTAAATTTTTAAATTATCATTATTTAAAAAAAATTTCTTTCACTTCAACATTAACATAAAAATATTCGAGAATTTGCCAAAGTATAAATCGTGTAAAAATTTTGAAACAACCATCCACCACATTATTAATATTGGCTATGAATTCAAAAATATTAATTCTTAAAATACAAAAAATAATTTCTTAAAAATTTATATGAAATTGTATATAAGAGCACTGAGGGTGAAAAGAAACAAATTAGGATGACCCACGCCTTGCACAATCTTTGAGACAAGTTTTACTTCTTATCGTGTAAAGTTGCACCAATAACTTCAAAAACAAATATCCCAAGACTGGAAATTGCAAGTCGACCGAAGAGATCTTTTTAAAAACTATTTATAACTTTCTTTTATGTATTAATTTTATTATGACAAAGGTATAAGTTTGGAGGCAATAGTATATTGACAATCAAAGGTGTATTTATTCCCTTGAGGTACTCACTATGCACAATCCTTACAAAACCCTTATTATTTATTCTAAATGTAAACATTTGCTTATTTATTTATTACTATTTTCTCAGCCTAAGTGCTCTCAAAACCATTATTATTTCAAACACATTAAAGTTGTTCATTTTCATATCAAATAAATTGTTCATTCTAAAAAAGAGTAAATCGAATAGAAACCAAAAATTCTTAAACCACATTAAAAATATATCAAACTGTATTAATAGAATTATTGATGTATAGATTGTATGTATAGAATTCTCAAAATAAAAATATCAAAACTTTGGTATTAATTCAGTAAAACACTATAAAGTTATCAATTATCATATTAAATATCAAATCCAAATATAATCATTATGAAATATATGCATTTTATCTTCAAAACAAAATGTAGCATAAGTAAATTTAACCCGTAAATTCAAAATGTAAAGCTGAGATTCCTGGAAACGTTTTCAAAATGGTAATAACATTCACAATAATATATACGTAGAGTTGACTGCCCAATCAAGTAATTTAAATAAAATCGAAAAATGAAAATAATTTGTTACACATGTATTGAAAAAACATTAGAATAAACCATAATAACAGTGCAATGGTGGTAGGGACCAAAGAATAATTTTAAAAAAAAAACGATGGGGGTAAGACCCATAATATTGAAAGAAACTCTGGGGTAAAACCAGACACATAAAAATTTGCTGGGGTATAACCAGGCTTATAATAAAAAAATGCTGGGTAAGACCAGGCTTTAAATAAAGAAACTATATTGGTACCACTACCCCATACTACACCATTTCATATGGAAAACTTTAAAACTTAAATATTTTCAAAATATCTAAACCATAAATTAAAATCATTGCAAGATTCTGAATCAAAATAGATTATTAAATTTGCTTTCAAATTATTACGCATACTAATCACAAAATATTTCTTAAACATTTTAAAATAAATCATTAACAATGAATGAGGAAAAATATATAATCAATTTAGAGAAAAAACAAATAATTAAAATGACAAAGAGTAAAAAGAAAAACTTATCAATGATGAAAATATCGCTGAGTTGCACTTTTTCACATAACTAAATTTTCCCAAAAACATATCTCGCGCACTTCAAGGTTAGAAAGATTTATTATTTCTTTTCATTTGAGCATCGAACTGTTGATTTAATTGTTGGTTGATTTTTTTTCTATTACATATATTTGATGAGAAGATTTATTTTCGTTAGAAAACACGCAGAAAACTTGAAGCTTGACAGGGGATTTTTTTTCTCTTACGCAATGGAGACGAGACGGGAAATTTCCCGCTTTTTAAACGTAGTAGTTGAACACTTTGGCACATCGTACGATGAATGGATACATCCACACACACAGACATTTTTCTCCTTTCTTCTTTACTTTAGTCGATGACGGTTATCATTTTGGTTGTAATAATTTTCACTTATAATTTTTATTTCCCACGCAACTAACAATCCTACCGACTTAAGAAATAGACGTTGATATTTTTGAAATAGACGTGGCCGTTGAAAGGTATACTTTATATGAGATTGGTGAGGCAAAATTAATATTATCCAAGAGGCAGTCATGGGGTTGTTCAAATCTGTTTAATTCCACATCTTAAGCGCATAAAATATTACAGGGACGACACAATACACTCACACACACAAACACAAGCTGTAGCCGGCTACATGTTTACGCAGACAAAATACAGAAGCGAAAGAGAGCGCGGTCTCCAGGAGTCTCGGTATATATAGGCAGCTTAAATCACGTGATCTGTGTGGGTGGATGGATGTAGTTTAAAATACTCTCGTTAGGCGGCGGATTAACTTATTACTAAAACGTTGGTCCTGAAGGGATGGACCAAAGGCAATTAAAAGTTATTAAGAATAATTAATGGGGATTATTACATATATACATATATATATATATATTTGAAAAGAATTGCAATCCCCAAAGCAATATCGATTTATTATTTTCACTCACCTTACAAATCTTCACATTATCCTTTTTTTCGAACCAAATCAATATATTTTCGAAATTTCTTTTATTTTCATGCTAATAGCTTTTGAACAAAGATGGCTAATTTATGTAGGATCGATATCTCAACAATAGATTTCACATTATTTGTACAAAATAAAACATGTGTTTTAATTTACAAAGAGAAATGACATTAAACAGTACACGAGTTTATCGATAAATCTTAATGAATACTCAGTAGAAAAAGATTCTTCAGTGAATTAAAAATAAATAATATAACCAAACATATAAATTGAAAATTTAAATTATTCCCTCTCATTAATATTTCTTTGTACCACTGAATGTTGACTAAACGAATTCAAGGAAATTATCCTTGTCTTGCATTATGCTATTGAATCAAAATCCACAAATGGAAAGCTGTATTGCATCTATGTTACTTAACTCTTTTGAAAATGATGAAAAGTGAATAAAAGTTAATGAAAAAATGGCTTGCATTATGAAAGAAGTCTACAGAAAAAAAATATTTTTATGCATAAATTTGGATGAAAAAAAAGAAAATTTGTGGAATAACTGGAGACTATTTTTAACTCTTTATGAACAAAGAAAATGAAACATGGAAATAATTTAAACATTTAAAAAACTTATTACATCTTTTGAAAAGGAAAAATTTGAAATCCATTTAAAAGTAAAACAATATGTACAAGAATCCGACTTTGAGAGAAATTATAAAACAACTATTATCTAATTTCCATAACTAGGAAGTATTAATGGAAATTTGTATTAATGGTACTAGAAAGAATAAGGAAATAAACTGCTACATGATTATTTTCAAGTTATTAAATATAATTATAAATTCATATCATGAGAAAACGAATAAATGAGATAGAAAAATCTTTTCAGCCAGTTTTACTTCTTTTTCATATTACAGGATTGGAATCATATCCCAATAGAAGGTTTGTAAAACATATTCTCTTCCATCACTTTATTTGGGAATCTCCGAGATATTTATTCGTACTTCTGCAGTGTTTAGGGATAGTAACTCACGCATTTTCTGTAGCATTATCCCCGGAAAAGAAAAGACCAGTTGTTATTCTTATTCTTGCCATACTTCAGTTTTTTATAAACGAACAAACAAGGCGATCTCGTAAGCAAATCCATGTAATATTGACGAAAATTTGGAAAGGCTCATTAATGCGGCAATGCTATCAAAATGAACGAAAACTCCAGATGTCAATCTTCTCTTACTGTTTTGTCATGACTGCAACGTTCATAAGCTATATTTTATTATACCGCTTTTCGAAGGATTATGAAGTATATCGAAGTTTAATCGAAAATTCTGATGATAATTTTCCGAAATTAAAGCAATATTTCGTGCTTTTTCCTGAAATTAGTGTGATTACAATTCCAGCCACGAGTGCAGTAATATTTATTTCATTGACAGGATACTATGGATTTGTATGCTTTTATGTAAAATTTCTTTTTAATAAAATCGAGGAAAAGATGGAACATTTAAGTAAAAACTGCCCTTATGTGCTTTTGATTCAAAGTTATTCAGATCTTACCAGCATCATGAAATCTCTGGATGATTATTTAAGTTTCTCAGCGTTCGTCATTGTGTTAAGTGCCTTGTTGGGATTATTCTTCATAAATTTCGAGCTAATATTCGTTTCTGGTGATTACTTACACGCTTTCTTTGGGGAAATCTTGTTTCTTGTATCAGTATGTATGATAATATTACCTGCATCATCTACTAACAGCGCTTTTTTTACGGCAAAAGAAACCATTCAATCGTTGCCCTGGAAAATTCCTCAATATTCTACTAATTTAAAAGTTTTGATTCGGGCAATTCCTTCTCCTTTTACTTTCTTACTAAACCTAGACTTTATATAGTCGAATTCATTAGCATATCACTATCTCGTGTTTTTCCCGAGGAGGCTGTGAAATAGAATAATTGCTACCCCAAAGTTACCTAAGAGGGTTAAGAAGATTGATGCGGATAGACCCGTCACAACCTTTAAATTTAAGACACTAAACCGAGAGGAAAAATTTAATCACAACATTTAAATTCCTTCTTGTACAATGAAAGTAGGTCAAGGAACAAAGTGTGCTTACATTTTGGTCAGCGACGTTATATTATTTACTCGTGGAAACCACGTTTTTAAAAAATAGTTCAAGGGAAAAAAATGTGTTCGGCTACTAGTTTGAAAACTATAAATGTAAGGTATTAAAGCCTTTTTTCTCATTCATGAGACAACAGATTATAAAAGGGTAAGTTAGTTTCAGTTTTTATAATTTTTTTAAAAGTGTTTTTCTAGTAGTTTGAATAAAACCTGTTAAAAATTATTTTATTTTCAATATTTAAACATTTCATACTATAACTAAATGGAATGTGTTTTTCGAGTGAAATTGAAAGACTAATTTTTGTTGCATTTATACAGCGCCCATCATTTACCACTACTGACAAGCAAAGGTAATCAGCTGCCTACCCCTTCCCTCTTGGAAGAGGAGGTTTTTCTGCTACCCCTTCTTTCACGTGTGTCCCAACCAACAAAAGACAAACAAAAGCCCTCTAGACGGGGCTCAGAGCGGCCAAATCGTCTAAGGCACTGTCACTGCAGACCCGAAGATGGCCAGTTCGAGTCGCGACACGAACACAGCAGTTTGACGAAGAGTTGTGTTATGCTTGGATAAAGCCTTATGTTCGTGGTGTTCTGTTAGATTTACTTGGAACTTCACAAACATGAGGTTTCTTCCCTGCATTTTTTTCTTTTTCTGAAACGAAAGTTCTTGTTCTCTCTATGTAGAAAAAATATTTTTTTCTTCAATGGGGCTGCAAATTGGTATTTAAAACCTATGCACACCTAATACATTCCCCAGGAGCTGGCACCACTTTTTAGCGCTGCACTATATAGGCGATACCAATGCTCCGTGCAGCAAAAAAGTTTGAAGGCCAATGGTATATATGAAGATAGAGTTGTAATGATTTAAGCGTAAAAAATATCGGTGCGTTTTGTTTTTATGGTTTTAGATGTCTTTAAAACAACTTTCTGGTACTTGAAATTATACTGTTAGAAATATTTACATATCAGTTGCTTGTATTGATTTCAAATCAGTTTTAATAAATACAAACAAATGTTTCTTTTTTGATTTAAGAGTTGTTTGGAAAAAGCTCGGAGTAAGTCCATATGTGCGTGATTATATCGTTAATTTTGGCTCGATATTCAAAAACATAAGGCTTTTTCCCTGCATGATATTCGCCTGAAGGATATTTGAAGAAATGTTTCCCTGCTTTCTCTCTCATGTTAAAAGAAATAGACAAACGTAAAGATCCTCCTAGCTGACAAATTATTTTTAGTGTTAAATATTATATATATATATTTTCGTACCCAAAATTAATTTACAGGTTTTTATGATTGAAATGCATTTTTTCAATTATAATTAAATGCATTGTAGTTTTGATAAGCGGTTTGTATAACTAGCGGCCTAACAACTATTCATTATGTAGCTAACACGCTCGTGGTGCCATCTATTGCTTAAAGTTAGAGTTTTAAATATTATATATATATTTTTTCGTACCCAAAATTAGTTTAGAGGTTTTTATGATTGAAATGCATTTTTTCAATTATAATTAAACGCATCGTAATTTTGACAAGCGGTTTGTAAAACTAGTACACAAAATTCATTTACATTATATTTTTGTAGATCAACACACTTAGTCGGGATTTCTTTACGGGCTGCAAGAAAAGGACACTTCCACACAAAAATCTTTTCCTTTTAACTTCTGTTAGACCAGGTTGGTCTTCAATATTTTTCCCCTATCAGTAGGAATTCTTGGATGCTGGGGCGACGCTTTTTTTAAGAACAGGGTGGTCCATATCTTCTTACTATAGCCGAAATTTTTAAGTCACAGGGAGGCGCTTTTTCCACGACCAGGGCGGTCTATATCCTTTTAATGCGGCCGCGGTGGACGAGTGGTCTAGGCATCGGATCATGGCTAGCGTGTCATGAGTTCGATCCTAGTACCACTAAAGACCCGCCGAGTAGGGGAAGGATGCATGTTAAATCTGTCGAGAGCTCCAACGTCCTCCCGTTGGTGTGGTGTGGTAGTTAGGAGAGGGGTTGCCAGCTCAGGTGTCGTCCGCGTCACTTGACCATGGTTCAAATTACGAGGTCTGTTGCTAAAAGCCGTTGAGTATATAGCTGAGAGGTACGACGTTAATATTCACTCACTCATCCACCCAGGTATGAAAAATTCCATTGGATTCACGGATAAAGATAACCACCCAATATTTTCCACGAGTGAAGGAGAGTTATATTAACATCGCATTTAAAGCTGCATGAGTGTTATTGGCGGAATGCCCAAAGGAATAAGCTCACCCGAAGAGGGTTTATCTACAAGCCAATCCCTCGGGAAACAGCCACCCCCACGTGTAGTCTTTATTGAAAAAAGTTAAAGTTCGCATTTTAAACAGCAGAAGACAGTAAAATATAACAATATACAAATTTAAAGGTAACTGCACGATACACATACGTGTACGTGAACGTAATACAACTATACAAAGAAAGTATTATAATAATAAAAGAAAACAAAAGGAGTAAGATGAAAGAAAAAATATACATAGTCAAAAAATTCTTACAAATACATAAAAAAAATAATAAAATTATCCAATACAAATGCACCATACACACCAAAAGAAAAAAAAGACAGAAAACATAAATAATAATAATAAAATGCTTCTTTTGAATTATATTTTTAGTTGATGCCACCCCTTCCGGTTAACATTTTTTTCCCCTTCAGTTTACAGAAAAAGAAATGATTCAGCACCGGAAGGAGGATTATTTTTGAGATCTCCTCTCCTATTAAAAAAAACATAAAGGAAGAAAGCAGTGTTAAATAAAAATAATAAATGAAGAGAGAGAAAGGGGGGGGGGAGAAACTATTGAATTTTATTGGAGATATCTTTTTTGCTAAATAAAAACAAGAAATTAGCCTCAAAGTATAATCATATTTACTAATGATGTAAAATAAACCAGGAAGCTGCAATATATTGTGTGAGAAATATAAATAGGGTTTAAGGATTAAGAAGAAATAAAAAGAGAAGCAAAGAAAAACAGAAAAAATAACATTTGGATAAGGAGGGTGGGGGGGGGCTGCTTGTGTGACCACATAAGAGTACCAATCCAATCCTATCTAAGGAATTTGATCCCAGAATGTGGAGGCAATTTTAATACATGATTCTAGTTTAGAGTGAATGGAAAGATTTCTAACGATAGATTGGAACCAAGCTTTTTTAGCATTTTGAGATAAAGAGACCAAATGAAAATCCTCAGTCAGAGGACATGTGAACACATAATGTTCAGTGTTAAGAACAGTTGACTCCTTTCGCTGTCCAGAGATGGCGCCACGAACTGAACTTTTTTTAATTCTAGAAGTATGTAGGATTGGCGCGAAAAATTACATTCAATTCGGATTATTCGGTTATAACGGTCGCTGTTCTTGTGATTATGTGTTGTACAACGTTCTTCTTTTTCTCCATGTAACGGTGTGAGTGTGTGTGTGAAGATAATATATACATGAAAAGTCTACTTGTCACCTTATTTGTGTTACAAGTCGTTATTCTTTAATATTCAGTTTTGAAAGTCGAAACACATTATTCATTCTAAGTCTAATCATGGATTCTAGTTTTAAATCTATTCTTATTCTCATTCATAACAATCAGCTTCCCCAACAGAACCACAAAGTCAATTGGAAGTAGCTTTTAATTTGAAGCGATGCAAATAAGAAACAAATGGGCCATGGTTTGTTAAGAAATGCGAGATGTAACTGGAATGGAGATTAATCTCTAAACTGGGTTTGGGAATGAAGGATTTGACTCGTAAGCCATTATTAGAGTTTGATGACCTCTCAATCAATTTATTTTGAAGGGACATAAGAGCGCTGGGGGCTGGAACACTCACCTCGACACCATTAGTAGTTGCGACTTTAGCAAAATGATCTGCAATATCATTAAAAAAATTATTATTATGAGCCTTAACCCAGAACATGTTATAAAAGTTACGGTACATAGAAAGTTTATTCTTTATTAAATTATGATAGGCAGATTTATTGTTAGGACATTTAAAAAAGAATGAATGATAAACTATCAGTGTAAATATTAATTTTAACATATTTAATAACCACCCATACATCCGATTGCAGATACCTTTGCTTGGAAAACAGTATTGAAGGGTTTTAATTTAAAAGTATGTGTCCCATAAAGTGACCCCCGATAAAAAAATGCACACCGCGAACCCGGTCTCAGTCCCAATTTTGGATCCACCTCTCGCTCAATAAGTCGCTGCAATTGATGAAAACTGATAATTCTATTACGAGCTTTCACAGAGTGGAGAGGAATAAAATTTTCAATGAAATGACAATCAATAATATTATTAAATTCAAGGTTCCAAATTTTCCAGATTTGGTATTTAAGAAAAGCTTTATTCACACACAGAAAGGTGGATTCGGGAAGTACCAGATATGATTTATAAGGCGTTTGTGGGGGAGGTCCTAAGGCCCTTCGTGATTTTTAAAATATTTCTTCGAATAGCGTTAAGTTTTTGGATATGGCGAGATGTGAGCGAGCTACCTCAAATTCCCACACCATAGATAATGATAGGTTCAATCACAGTAAAGTACCACAAATTAAAAAAATTATAAGGTAAGAGTTGTAAAACAAAATTCTATTAAACTGAAGAAACAATTGAAAAATTCTCTCTATTAAAAATTGAACCTAGAGAGAGAGAGCTGGTTGTCAATAATAAGTCCACGATGTTTAATAGAGTCGACTACTTCAATAGAAACATTACTGGTTTTAAAAAAAAGATAGGTTTCTTGCGAAACACAGTACCACCACGGGCTGCACACCTGAATGCAACTGAGTAAATGTTTTCAGGAGAAGTAACAAGTTTAAGATTTTTGAGTTTATTAGAGATTTGTCAAGAATTGAATTGGTTTCAATTTCCAAAGTATTTTCGGACCTTACCCGTGGTGACAAAAGCAAGGTCGTCCGCAAAAGCTTGGATTAAAAAAATTTCCGAGTTAAGCCTAAGACAGAATTGAAAGAAATGTTCCACAAGATAGGGGCAAGATTAATCGGATGTTTAATTGAAAAATTAGGATTACAAAAAACAACAAACCGATAAACCAAATAGGTATAAATAAATTTTTAAAAATAAAGCGGGATATGGTAGTTGTTGAAAATTTGAAATAATATCGACCAATTTATACTGTCAAACGTACTTTTAATGTCAACAAAGACCAAAGATGTGTGACCAGAAACCCTGTTAGTTTTAATATTAATACTTAAATTGTGTTAATGGCATCCTAGCATCTGAAGTTCTCTCTAAAGCCAAACTGATTATTGTGAATAATGTTATGTATAGTTAACCAAGTGTGAAGCCTATTAGCAAAAACACGTTCGATAATTTTCCCGAGGGTAGGTATTAAACAAATCGGCCGATATGAATTAAATGAGGATGGGTCCTTACTGGGTTTCAATAAAAGCTTTAATTTAGAATTTTTCAAGATATCAGAGAAATAAGAAAACTCAATACAAAGAGTAATAATTTTTATAATTACCTGCAGACAGAATAAATTATTTTCCAAATATATTATAATCTATATGATCAAGCCCAGGGGCCTTGTCCCGGCCTTTAAATTCCGAAAGACAATCTCCCCCTCTTCAGAGATGATATCTTCAAGTGGTACAAAATTATCAAAGTCAATGGCAAAAGGGTGAGGAGAAAAGATTATATAGGATTTTCAATTTTCTATTTTGGAGTTGCATTAGGCGAGTCTGGGAGAGAAATCTCTATAGCATAGAAATTAATATCCTTACCAAAAGCGATTTTAACGTCATTATTTTGAGCTATGGCCTAGTGACGAGGACGGCCCCTGAGCTGGCAGCCCTCTAACCTAATTTACATACTACGCTAACTTGAAGACTTAAACCCACGACAGAATTATCGTACATCATTCCCTCGTCACATCGGGGTTTCAGTGGCATCAGGACTCAAACCCGCGACTCGGCAACGCTCCCAGATAAATTGCGACCATGACAAATAGGAAACCACGGCCACAGAAACTACATTTTGTTGTAGTACTCCAGGTGTAAAATAAATAACTTTCAATGCGTAATTTTAAATTCTACATTACTCATAAAATTTATTGTGAACTTTATTATATGAAATGAATTATTAAATGAATGTTATTAAAATGAACTTTTATAAATATTTTGTATGTAAATCGGCTTAGAAACCCTTTTGTATAACATTTATTTTATGAATTATTAATGAAACAGAAATATATATATATATATTGTTGTTCTTTCATATTTCTATGAGATTTTTTATACTTTGGATTTTTTATACTTAGTATTTTTATACTTTAAATTTCTATTTATTTTATTTTGGTCTTTCCTACCGAGTTGCAAAGGGGGAAGGTTGGCGCCTTCAAACTAGTTTAACCCCATTTATTCGGTCCTAAGTCCGAAATTACATTTTGACTCGCTAGGTTCTTATTTGTATTTCATTTGATTTAATCTTAATTTTTTTTCCCTGTTATGTTTTATATTTGATATAAAAATTTTTTTTCCATATATATATATATATATATATATATATATATATATGAAATAGACGTGGCCGTTGAAAGGTATTCTTTATATGATTACTATTGTTGATGGTTTCTTTGGATGATATTGACGAGGCATTCCGGTGATTGATTAAAACTATTCATTACACATCTTAAGCACATAAAACATCACAGGGACGACACAATATAAGCACACACAAACACACTGCAGCCGGCTACATGTTGACACAAAAAGCAGAAGCGAAAGAGGGCGCGGTCTCCAGGAGTCTCGGTATATATAGGCAGCTTAAATCACGTGATCTGTGTGGGTGGATGGATGTAGTTTAAAATACTCTCGTTAGGCGGCGGATTAACTTATTACTAAAACGTTGGTCCTGAAGGGATGGACCAAAGGCAATTAAAAGTTATTAAGAATAATTAATGGGGATTATTACATTTCCCCCCTCCGCAAGACACGTGTGTGCACCAGGGCCCTTAGTCCGCACCCGTATCCTACAGAGATATAAAGTACAAAATTAAATTTTTAAATTATCATTATTTAAAAAACTTTCTTTCACTTCAACATTAACATAAAAATATTCGAGAATTTGCCAAAGTATAAATCGTGTAAAAATTTTGAAACAACCATCCACCACATTATTAATATTGGCTATGAATTCAAAAATATTAATTCTTAAAATACAAAAAATAATTTCTTAAAAATTTATATGAAATTGTATATAAGAGCACTGAGGGTGAAAAGAAACAAATTAGGATGACCCACGCCTTGCACAATCTTTGAGACAAGTTTTACTTCTTATCGTGTAAAGTTGCACCAATAACTTCAAAAACAAATATCCCAAGACTGGAAATTGCAAGTCGACCGAAGAGATCTTTTTAAAAACTATTTATAACTTTCTTTTATGTATTAATTTTATTATGACAAAGGTATAAGTTTGGAGGCAATAGTATATTGACAATCAAAGGTGTATTTATTCCCTTGAGGTACTCACTATGCACAATCCTTACAAAACCCTTATTATTTATTCTAAATGTAAACATTTGCTTATTTATTTATTACTATTTTCTCAGCCTAAGTGCTCTCAAAACCATTATTATTTCAAACACATTAAAGTTGTTCATTTTCATATCAAATAAATTGTTCATTCTAAAAAAGAGTAAATCGAATAGAAACCAAAAATTCTTAAACCACATTAAAAATATATCAAACTGTATTATGAATTATTGATGTATAGATTGTATGAATTCTCAAAATAAAAATATCAAAACTTTGGTATTAATTCAGTAAAACACTATAAAGTTATCAATTATCATATTAAATATCAAATCCAAATATAATCATTATGAAATATATGCATTTTATCTTCAAAACAAAATGTAGCATAAGTAAATTTAACCCGTAAATTCAAAATGTAAAGCCGAGATTCCTGGAAACGTTTTCAAAATGGTAATAACATTCACAATAATATATACGTAGAGTTGACTGCCCAATCAAGTAATTTAAATAAAATCGAAAAATGAAAATAATTTGTTACACATGTATTGAAAAAACATTAGAATAAACCATAATAACAGTGCAATGGTGGTAGGGACCAAAGAATAATTTTAAAAAAAAACGATGGGGGTAAGACCCATAATATTGAAAGAAACTCTGGGGTAAAACCAGACACATAAAAATTTGCTGGGGTATAACCAGGCTTATAATAAAAAAATGCTGGGTAAGACCAGGCTTTAAATAAAGAAACTATATTGGTATACCACTACCCCATACTACACCATTTCATATGGAAAACTTTAAAACTTAAATATTTTCAAAATATCTAAACCATAAATTAAAATCATTGCAAGATTCTGAATCAAAATAGATTATTAAATTTGCTTTCAAATTATTACGCATACTAATCACAAAATATTTCTTAAACATTTTAAAATAAATCATTAACAATGAATGAGGAAAAATATATAATCAATTTAGAGAAAAAACAAATAATTAAAATGACAAAGAGTAAAAAGAAAAACTTATCAATGATGAAAATATCGCTGAGTTGCACTTTTTCACATAACTAAATTTTCCCAAAAACATATCTCGCGCACTTCAAGGTTAGAAAGATTTATTATTTCTTTTCATTTGAGCATCGAACTGTTGATTTAATTGTTGGTTGATTTTTTTTCTATTACATATATTTGATGAGAAGATTTATTTTCGTTAGAAAACACGCAGAAAACTTGAAGCTTGACAGGGGATTTTTTTTCTCTTACGCAATGGAGACGAGACGGGAAATTTCCCGCTTTTTAAACGTAGTAGTTGAACACTTTGGCACATCGTACGATGAATGGATACATCCACACACACAGACATTTTTCTCCTTTCTTCTTTACTTTAGTCGATGACGGTTATCATTTTGGTTGTAATAATTTTCACTTATAATTTTTATTTCCCACGCAACTAACAATCCTACCGACTTAAGAAATAGACGTTGATATTTTTGAAATAGACGTGGCCGTTGAAAGGTATACTTTATATGAGATTGGTGAGGCAAAATTAATATTATCCAAGAGGCAGTCATGGGGTTGTTCAAATCTGTTTAATTCCACATCTTAAGCGCATAAAATATTACAGGGACGACACAATACACTCACACACACAAACACAAGCTGTAGCCGGCTACATGTTTACGCAGACAAAATACAGAAGCGAAAGAGAGCGCGGTCTCCAGGAGTCTCGGTATATATAGCAGCTTAAATCACGTGATCTGTGTGGGTGGATGGATGTAGTTTAAAATACTCTCGTTAGGCGGCGGATTAACTTATTACTAAAACGTTGGTCCTGAAGGGATGGACCAAAGGCAATTAAAAGTTATTAAGAATAATTAATGGGGATTATTACATATATACATATATATATATATATTTGAAAAGAATTGCAATCCCCAAAGCAATATCGATTTATTATTTTCACTCACCTTACAAATCTTCACATTATCCTTTTTTTCGAACCAAATCAATATATTTTCGAAATTTCTTTTATTTTCATGCTAATAGCTTTTGAACAAAGATGGCTAATTTATGTAGGATCGATATCTCAACAATAGATTTCACATTATTTGTACAAAATAAAACATGTGTTTTAATTTACAAAGAGAAATGACATTAAACAGTACACGAGTTTATCGATAAATCTTAATGAATACTCAGTAGAAAAAGATTCTTCAGTGAATTAAAAATAAATAATATAACCAAACATATAAATTGAAAATTTAAATTATTCCCTCTCATTAATATTTCTTTGTACCACTGAATGTTGACTAAACGAATTCAAGGAAATTATCCTTGTCTTGCATTATGCTATTGAATCAAAATCCACAAATGGAAAGCTGTATTGCATCTATGTTACTTAACTCTTTTGAAAATGATGAAAAGTGAATAAAAGTTAATGAAAAAATGGCTTGCATTATGAAAGAAGTCTACAGAAAAAAAATATTTTTATGCATAAATTTGGATGAAAAAAAAGAAAATTTGTGGAATAACTGGAGACTATTTTTAACTCTTTATGAACAAAGAAAATGAAACATGGAAATAATTTAAACATTTAAAAAACTTATTACATCTTTTGAAAAGGAAAAATTTGAAATCCATTTAAAAGTAAAACAATATGTACAAGAATCCGACTTTGAGAGAAATTATAAAACAACTATTATCTAATTTCCATAACTAGGAAGTATTAATGGAAATTTGTATTAATGGTACTAGAAAGAATAAGGAAATAAACTGCTACATGATTATTTTCAAGTTATTAAATATAATTATAAATTCATATCATGAGAAAACGAATAAATGAGATAGAAAAATCTTTTCAGCCAGTTTTACTTCTTTTTCATATTACAGGATTGGAATCATATCCCAATAGAAGGTTTGTAAAACATATTCTCTTCCATCACTTTATTTGGGAATCTCCGAGATATTTATTCGTACTTCTGCAGTGTTTAGGGATAGTAACTCACGCATTTTCTGTAGCATTATCCCCGGAAAAGAAAAGACCAGTTGTTATTCTTATTCTTGCCATACTTCAGTTTTTTATAAACGAACAAACAAGGCGATCTCGTAAGCAAATCCATGTAATATTGACGAAAATTTGGAAATGCTCATTAATGCGGCAATGCTATCAAAATGAACGAAAACTCCAGATGTCAATCTTCTCTTACTGTTTTGTCATGACTGCAACGTTCATAAGCTATATTTTATTATACCGCTTTTCGAAGGATTATGAAGTATATCGAAGTTTAATCGAAAATTCTGATGATAATTTTCCGAAATTAAAGCAATATTTCGTGCTTTTTCCTGAAATTAGTGTGATTACAATTCCAGCCACGAGTGCAGTAATATTTATTTCATTGACAGGATACTATGGATTTGTATGCTTTTATGTAAAATTTCTTTTTAATAAAATCGAGGAAAAGATGGAACATTTAAGTAAAAACTGCCCTTATGTGCTTTTGATTCAAAGTTATTCAGATCTTACCAGCATCATGAAATCTCTGGATGATTATTTAAGTTTCTCAGCGTTCGTCATTGTGTTAAGTGCCTTGTTGGGATTATTCTTCATAAATTTCGAGCTAATATTCGTTTCTGGTGATTACTTACACGCTTTCTTTGGGGAAATCTTGTTTCTTGTATCAGTATGTATGATAATATTACCTGCATCATCTACTAACAGCGCTTTTTTTACGGCAAAAGAAACCATTCAATCGTTGCCCTGGAAAATTCCTCAATATTCTACTAATTTAAAAGTTTTGATTCGGGCAATTCCTTCTCCTTTTACTTTCTTACTAAACCTAGACTTTATATAGTCGAATTCATTAGCATATCACTATCTCGTGTTTTTCCCGAGGAGGCTGTGAAATAGAATAATTGCTACCCCAAAGTTACCTAAGAGGGTTATAGAAGATTGATGCGGATAGACCCGTCACAACCTTTAAATTTAAGACACTAAACCTAGAGGAAAAATTTAATCAAACATTTAAATTCCTTCTTGTACAATGAAAGTAGGTCAAGGAACAAAGTTTGCTTACATTTTGGTCAGCGACGTTATATTATTTACTCGTGGAAACCACGTTTTTAAAAAATAGTTCAAGGGAAAAAAATGTGTTCGGCTACTAGTTTGAAAACTATAAATGCAAGGTATTAAGGCCTTACTTCTCATTCATGAGACAACAGATTATGAAAGGGTAAGTTAGTTTCAGTTTTTATAATTTTTTTAAAAGCGTTTTTCTAGTAGTTTTGAATAAAACCTGTTAAAAATTATTTTATTTTCAATATTTAAACATTTCATACTATAACTAAATGGAATGTGTTTTTCGAGTGAAATTGAAAGACTAATTTTTGTTGCATTTATACAGCGCCCATCATTTTCCACTACTGACAAGCAAAGGTAATCAGCTGCCTACCCCTTTCCTCTTGGAAGAGGAGGTTTTTCTGCTACCCCTTCTTTCACGTGTCCCAACCAACAAAAGACAAACAAAAGCCCTATAGACAGGGCTCAGAGCGGCCAAATCGTCTAAGCACTGTCACTGCAGACCCGAAGATGGCCAGTTCAAATCGCGACATGAACACAGCAAGTTGACGAAGAGTTGTGTTATGCTTGGATAAAGCCTTATGATCGTGGTTTTCTGTTAGATTTACTTGGAATTCCACAAACATAAGGTTTCTTCCCTGTATTTTTTTTCTTTTTCTGAAACGAAAGTCCTTGTTCTCTCTATGTAGAAAAAATATTTTTTTCTTCAATGGGGCTGCAAATTGGTATTTAAAACCTATGCACACCTAATACATTCCCCAGGAGCTGGTACCACTTTTTAGCGCTGCACTATATAGGCGATACCAATGCTCCGTGCAGCAAAAAAGTTTGAAGGCCAATGGTATATATGAAGATAAAGTTGTAATGATTTAAGCGTAAAAAATATCGGTGCGTTTTGTTTTTATGGTTTTAGATGTCTTTAAAACAACTTTCTGGTACTTGAAATTATACTGTTAGAAATATTTACATATCAGTTGCTTGTATTGATTTCAAATCAGTTTTAATAAATACAAACAAATGTTTCTTTTTTGATTTAAGAGTTGTTTGGAAAAAGCTCGGAGTAAGTCCATATGTGCGTGATTATATCGTTAATTTTGGCTCGATATTCAAAAACATAAGGCTTTTTCCCTGCATGATATTCGCCTGAAGGATATTTGAAGAAATGTTTCCCTGCTTTCTCTCTCATGTTAAAAGAAATAGACAAACGTAAAGATCCTCCTAGCTGACAAATTATTTTTAGTGTTAAATATTATATATATATATTTTCGTACCCAAAATTAATTTACAGGTTTTTATGATTGAAATGCATTTTTTCAATTATAATTAAATGCATTGTAGTTTTGATAAGCGGTTTGTATAACTAGCGGCCTAACAACTATTCATTATGTAGCTAACACGCTCGTGGTGCCATCTATTGCTTAAAGTTAGAGTTTTAAATATTATATATATATATTTTCGTACCCAAAATTAGTTTAGAGGTTTTTATGATTGAAATGCATTTTTTTCAATTATAATTAAACGCATCGTAATTTTGACAAGCGGTTTGTAAAACTAGTACACAAAATTCATTTACATTATATTTTTATAGATCAACACACTTAGTCGGGATTTCTTTACGGGCTGCAAGAAAAGGACACTTCCACACAAAATCTTTTCCTTTTAACTTCTGTTAGACCAGGTTGGTCTTCAATATTTTTTCCCCTATCAGTAGGAATTCTTGGATGCCGGGGCAATGCTTTTTTTAAGACCAGGGTGGTCCATATCCTCTTACTATAGCCGAAATTTTTAATTCACAGGGCGGCGCTTTTTCCACGACCAGGGTGGTCTATATCCTTTTAATGCGGCCGCGTTGGACGAGTGGTCTAGGCATCGGATCATGGCTAGCGTGTCATGAGTTCGATCCTAGTACCACTAAAGACCCGCCGAGTAGGGGAAGGATGCATGTTAAATCTGTAGAGAGCTCCAACGTCCCCCCGTTGGTGTGGTGTGGTAGTTAGGAGAGGGGTTGCCAGCTCAGGTGTCGTCCGCGTCACTTGACCATGGTTCAAAATTACGCGGACCGTCGCCAAAAGCCCTCGTGTTGCTAATCAGTGCGACGTTAAAATTCTCTCACTCACTTATCCTTTTAATGCGACAGGATTTCTTGATTACCAGGGCAGCGCTCTTTCAAAGACCAGGGTGGTCTATTTCCTTTTAATGCAATAGGAATTTCTTAGTTTCCAGGGCGGCAATTTTTTCAAGACCAGGTTGGTCTATATCCTTTTTATTCGAAAGGAATTTCTTGGTTGCCGGGACGGCACGTTAGTCTCTCTAAGATAGCGCGGCAATTTTTTCCGCTGTCCTGCTCTCACGCCACTCAATCTTAATTCATCGACTATATCTCTAGCCAAATATTATTTTAAAGTAATTATCGTTCTGTTCGTTGCCTCCAATTATTAGACTGTGACGTATTGGATAAAAACATTTTCAAACAACAATAATTTTTGAAAACTCTGTTGACATTTAAGAAAAGGCAATTAAAAATATGTAATGAATATATTGGAAATACAAAAAGATTTTAAAGAGATTCAATCAATTTAACAAATTGGAAAATACATTTCACTTTATTTTATACCCGTACAAAATTGAATTTGAAACAATGGAGTTAACCTAATTTTTGTGGCTAGGTATCGATAGTTTAGAAATGAAATTAGTTGAAGCAGCGTAGTGTGGAAAACAAAATTTGAAGATTGGATTTCTGAATTAGAGGAAAAATTGCGTGAAAATCTTGCAGATAATATTGTTTCCACAGTAAAAATTGAAAATATTTTATTATACGTATGGGATTTCTTATTAAATAATTTTATATCAATGAAAAAACTAGTTACCCTTAGTCAACATACTTCTATGACTGTGAGGGACATTGCTACAATAGGTGGAAAATCCAGTGTTTCTAGGATTATTAATCAGCAAAATAATTTTGGGACAGTGTCTCCCAAATGAAAGAATAAATTTAGACGCAAACCCAAGACCACTCCTCGAACAGACAAGTTTTTTGCACGAAATAGTACAATGCATCCTTACAAAACATGTAGAGATCTTCAGAGAAAATTATTAGCTACTGGTGTGAGTGTGGATTCATAGACAGTTCAATGAAGCCTTAATGAAGCTGGGAGATTTGCAAGAAAACCAATCGCTAAACAGTTTTTAACACCTGCAATGAAGGAAAACGTTTGGATTGTGGGGGGGGGGGCAGGAAATATCAATCTCGGCCTGCACAAGATTAGAAGAAGGTTGTATTCAGCGACGAACGCATTTTTTTGTTGAAGGGTTTCGACCAAGATTTGTCAGGTGAAGTGGTAGAGAACATCTTATTCAAACAGTTAAGCACCCTCAGAAACAGATTTGGGGGTTATTTTATTTCTGGAGGACCTGGCAGCTTATCAGCAGCTGAAGGGATGATTAACTCTAAACAATACCTTTTTATAATAGAAAGTAAAATTGTGCACATAATGCAAACATTCTCTGGTGGTGGTATCTTTCCACAAGATCTTGCTCCATGCCATACTTTTAAGCTAAGACAACGAATTTTTTTCAAAAACAGAAAATAATGGTTCTGCAATGGCTTAATAATTCTCATGTAAATCCCATTAAAAATTTGTGGACCATTGTAAAGAGACGTGAGAAAGTAAAATGGACTTCCCAACAAAGAAAACAACGATTGAGAATTTTATAAAAGTTTGGCTTTCTGATGACGAGATGAAAAATTTATGCTCTAATTTAAGGGAATCTATGCCAAATCGTGTACAGGGTCTCATTAAAGCTAGAGGAGGACATATGTTGTATTAGATTGCTATACCATGCATGTATGTCGAACTATACTAATTAAACAACATTTGTAAAAAATTTTGTGTTTGTCCCAATTAATTCGCACAGTACTGTTTAAAAAAAAGTAACGCAAACCGTGTCACCCAAATTTAATTTTTAAAAAAAAAGAATACTTTTTAAAAATATTTTCCTCAAAAATAAATGTAATTTTGATGCAAAAAACCAACAATTGTATTAATAAATTGATAAATATCTATGGTGATGATTGAGATACATATTATGTATGGATAGTACCAATACCTATAAAGTATTATAACATCGAATCGAATAACGTCGCCAACTGGCTCGATCTGCCACCAATAAAGGAATACCATTCCTATACACTTATTCAAACGCACTAATTTTGCTATAGCGCATGCTCGAAATTTACTCTTCTTTTATTGTTTGTACTTTTCTCGCACATGTTCAAGCACAATAACCTGGATCGAAGATAATATTATTTTCATTGCTTAATTCTTTTGTTTTATTCTTCTCTTATTCTGTTGCAAAAAATTATTAAAATTGGGAACTTATTTTCATCGAAAGGGAATACAGTGAAGTATTACCAAAAATATGGTCTAATACGTAAGGACCCGAAAGACTACGGAGCTTAGCGGAATAAGAAACGTAACTGAACTGCAAGACAACATATAGATTCGTACTTATTCGTTTCCATAGGGTGGCGTCTACGTAAGTAAAACTCTTTTGCTGCGATTTTGAACGCAACTACCGTGTTCTGGTCATCTAAATATAGTAGTTATTAGATCTTTCGTTTATTTCAAGTGCACACGTTTTTTTAAATGCAATATTTAATTCTTCTAAAACTACGCTAGTTTATTTGTATTCTGCTACAGTCTTAGGCGTGATTAAAATCTCGCCAAACAAGCCATAGACGGAATGTAGGCATTATTCAAGATGGCCGCCTCGCACCTCGCGAAATATGAAGAAATAAAGTATTACTGAAACGTGATGAAACAACTGAGAACTATAGAACTACAACAATTTAAAAGGATTTACAAAGTGGAAAAGAAGAAATTCCCTTTGTTTTCCAAGTAAAACGGCGCAAAAAAGTAAAGAGGGAAATTGAATGTGAAGAATTTCAAAATGATTGTAGAAAAAGAAACTAAAATAAGCGAAAGCAGTAAAAATTTAAAAATAAATAAGTAAATCATTTGAGGCTGAAAGAAGAATTAAATACTAAAAAAGCGACTTCATTATGGAAAGAGATAAATATTAAAAAATCATTTATTAAAATTAAAACTGCAGAAATTAGCTATTTACTACCAGTAAAGAAAGAATTCTGCATAACAGAGTTGGAATTCACCACGCAATTTATTACTTTTTTAAGAAAAAGTAGTTGAGTCTTTACCAGATTTATCACATTTCCCACTTGGCGAAATCAGTAAAATCTTAACTAAGGTACGAAAAAAGAAATTCAATCCCTTAAAAAATAAAATTGACCAAAAGAGCGAAGACTAGATTTTGGTATATTACTATCTCGAGTATGGCATGGAACCTTAAAAGCTTGAAGAATTGAAATGACTTTTGATTGTACGGATTTAAATATTTTGTTCCTGTTTAATTAGATAAAGTTAACGACATATACAACCTTCAATAGCTCAATTTCTTTTATTTAAAAATATGTTGATGAAATAATAAAATATACCACTACTGAGATACATCAAACGTTTTTTTTTTTTTTTTTTTTCATTTAAAACTGTCTAAAAATAACTAAAAGCAAGTTCAAACACACAAATACTGTACCATTAATCGATTATACCATTAAAGCCTTTCTGAGTAAAAACGGTAATCTGACGTTTTCATTATATTAGTATAGCTTTACCTTGTCTTAGGAAAACGTCGCGCTTTGTAAGCTCACGTTTTCATTGTGTCCATTTACTTTTACCCCGTCTTTGGAGATCATCCTCATTTAGGATGTTGACTCAAAGCTTTACCGTTTCTTTGGAAACCGTCCTCATTTAGGATGCTGACTCATAGCTTTACCCTGTCTTTAGAAACCGTCCTCATTTAGGATGCTGACACATAGCATTACCTTGTCTTTGAGAGCGCCCTCATTTAGGATACTGACTCGTAGCATTACCCTGTCTTGGAAACTGTCCTCGCTTGTGCAGCTCACGTTTATATTGTAGCCGTATACCTTTATCATGTCTTTGGACACCATTATTCATTACGAATACTGACGCACAGCTTTACCCTGTATCAGGAAACTGTCCTTGCTCAGGATACTGGCACATATCTTTATTTTGTCTACAGACACCGTCTTCATTTAGAAAGCTGACGTATTTATTGTGTCTACAAAGCATTACTCTGCTTTCGCCCACCGTTTTCGCTTAAGAGAGAGAAACTGACATTTTTATTGCATTAAAATCGCTTTACTTTGTCTTCGGATATCGTTTGCAAATGAATTACTGAATTATTTTTTTGTTAGTGTTATTAATAAAAATATGCTCATATTATCTTTCTGTAAATAAATTGTTGGGATTCTCCGCAGTAACCACGTTTGATAAAAAATATTTTAGCTTTAATGTCTTATAATTATCCATTTTTTAATTGGTAATTTTAAATTACTTTCAAATAATACATTACCCCAATTATTAATTCCTTATTTATAACAAATATATACCTCGCCAAAATGTTATAGTTAGGAAATATGTGTAATAAAATTGCAACAGTAATTTCCCCCCCCCTTCAATTATAAAATCATCTTAAGTATTTCGAAAAACAGACACGTTAATAATCCCAGTAAAAATTTCTTCACTTTTGACTCTTCCGAATAATTTGATATAATATGGAATGTGACAGCATACAACTTTAGCAGAGCTAGACTGCCATTTTATCAAAAAAGGCATATATATATATATATATATATATAATATACTATATGCCAGAAAATATGCAAGGGAAGGTGGCACTTGGAACCCGAATTATATTATTTGCGATATATATACACTAATAAACAATACTTCACAATATACATAGAATGTAATTTTCATTACTTCTTGTTCTTTCAAACACTCATTGCCATTTACACCAAACACTTAAGAACTTTTATCCCTACTAAATAATTTTAAATCGTCAAACCTCGCTTATTTTTACTCGTAAGCCAATTGAATTTTAAAGATGCTTAGTTTTAAAAATACTTTGTTAAAAAATTTTAAACTTAACTCTTATGCAAATGGGAATTAATTACCCACAAGCTAATACTAAAAAAAATATGAACAAAATTTGACCTACGTCTCAAAAAGGTTAGCCATCCCTGCTCTAGAGCCTGGGAAACTGGACCCATGTCCGAGGCAAATTTTTAGGGGTGGTATTTGGATCGAATTTGAAAAATACCTTTTTTTTTTGTTACGAAAAAATTGGTATATGAAAGTATTTTTTTTTGGAAATATTATTATTTATATATACTTTGGGAACCTGGTGACTTATTTAAATACCTGGAATTCTATTTTAGACTGAATTTAAATGCCGACTACTTCTAGTAAAATTTGTAACGACTATATCTCTTTTAAAAAATAAAAATTACGCTGCGTGTGGCGATATGTTGTAGCAAGTATATGGGCCCCCGACTTCGGGACACGATTATCTTTTGTATATGATATTACTACAAGGGTGACAAATGTACACGAAACAATATTTTGCTTAGAGCAGCGTTCGGCAAATTGCAATTCTTCAAGATTCTGCTTTTATGTAGAGTTAAAAATTATGTTTGTGTTAAGAAGATATTGTTCACTTTTCTAATTTATAAATACATCTCTAAAAAAAGTTACTTTATTTACATGCCCATTTAAATATCTGACTGGCGTATTGACAGAATTTATTTTAAAATATGTATTTGATTTATCTTTTTTGCAATTTCTAGTTATGTATTTGTACCCAGCAATGTGAATCTGGTATTGCATTTCATGTATATTATTTTCTTATTCTGTACTGTGTACGTTAAAGCGTCAGTTTTCTTATGTATTGACCCTTGAATGGTTCGAGGCTGGTGTGTACGTTAAATCATGAAACTTGATATGTTTTTTCTTGAATTCTAATTCTAACTTGATATGTTTGCCAACTAAAATTGGCACAATTCAATTTCTTACATTTAACTCGTTTGAAACAGCAACAGGTAATTATGTTTTAATTTCGAATTAATATGTATTTTTTAAAACTTAATGTAATATACAAATTCCTCCTGTAAGGTACACCTCTCCGAATAAGGCGCAATTAATGTTGCTACTGGTCTCTTTGAATATGGACCTTATGTATTTACCTCTCATTTAAGGGGACATTCTATTTAAGTGACACTGAAAAAAAGGTTTCTTATTTCTTTTTGTAAAATTTTAAGATTTCAAAGACAAGTTTGTGTTTCTCTTTAAACAAATTAAATATAAAGCTATCCTGATAAATCAATGTAATTTAACAGAGGAATAAAAAATTGCAATAATAACTGTTCCACGCTTCGATTTAGAGACAAAACAAAATATGAAATAAAGCGATTGCAACTCGTGGAGGTGCTTTTTCTTTGGGTTTACATAAGAAATAAAAATGCTAGCTTAGGTTGACACAATGCACAAATTGTCAAAAAGATCCGTACAACGGAAAATTTTCAATAAATTTCTGTAAGAACAATATTTTATTGCTCATTTCAAACAATTATTCAGTAACTAAGCTTTTTCTAATAAGAATTTTCATTTTTCATGACCTTCAAATTTTAAAAAACCTGTGACTAAGGCATTTATTTGTATATCATTTATTTAAAGATTAATACTGCTTGAATTTCTAATTAAATTAATTTGTTTAGCATCAAATGACAAAATATCCAATGTCTTGTCTGGTGGATTTAAATTTCTGGCTGTAGGACATATTGTGTCAAACACAAGGTTCCTTATTGGAAGGTAATGGTGTAACATACACCCCCGCATTGCGGGGGTCCCAAAGCCTAACTGACTCCAAGTACACTTTGGTCCCAAAACCTGATCTTGCCGGGGGGGGGGCTTAATATTCTCGATAAGCCACTGAAGGTACTATTATATTTTTACCCTAAGAAGATAAAGTATTAAGGAATATTTTATTGTATTTGCCTTCATGAAAAAAAGGACTAAAATAATATATATTTAGTTAAAAAAATCTCTTTTGTTAATATATATGTGTATAAATTTATGTAATAAATAAATTCACATAAGTGCATAACGATTTTAACTGAAAGGATTACTGAGTTAAAAGAAAACTAGCTAATTTTAATGTCAATGAAATTATTTTGTATTTACATATCCATAGCTATAGTTAAGAGTACATGGTTTGTAAAATTTCATCTTTGGACTAAATCTAATCGAAATAATATTAATTGAAGTCTAAAGGATCTATTCACGTACCTATCACTAATCCTATTGTGGAAATTCTATTATTTTAAATGTTATTCAATTGAAAACTTTCTACCGAAGAAGAAGATGCGATTGAATCATGTCGTATATTTAAGCATTAACTTTTAGATCCGAGAAAGAGAGAGATGTTAGGAGTTAGATAATAGAAGTTTGTGATTAACGTAAAGTAATTGAAAGCTAGACGAGAGCTACTCGTCGATTAATTAATTAACATTTAAAATTGATATTTGACAGTTCAATCAGTAAGATATTAGAATTAGAATCAAATCTACTAGATGTTGATTATTTGAGATAGGAGTTACAATTATTTCCAAACGTAAGTGTGACTCTACTTATAATTAAATATTTAACATCTCATCTTCCTTGCTTTGGCTCCAATACTTTATATATGTATATTTCCTTCCTTGGATTAGTGAGACTTATAAAAGGATTAATAAATTATAGTTGTTTTGATTATGGCTGATGTTCATTCTGATTTCCAGTCATTAATGGATTTCAGGGGAAATCCTTTATAGATGATAAATTTTTTTTCATAAGACAGGTTCCACTTCCAGAACGAGACATGCACATCCTTCATTACTGTTCCCACTATTTAAAAAAATGCGATTTATTTGTCTTGTTTATTGTAAATTTTTATTTTTTTTCTGAATCATCTTCTGTTAAGTCAATATAACACATGTGATTTTAGATGGTTTGTCTCTCTCTCTCTCTTTTTTTTTACACACCAAGAGAAATTTAGTAATATTTTATTGCAATTATAAATATATTCTAAAAGTAATTGTGTTATTGCTGATCGAAGTATCAAAAATGCATTTCTTAAAAATTCTTTTGAAATATTTAAAATTTGGGAATTAGGTCAATAATAGGTTAGTTATTTCAATGTTTACTTTCTTTTTTAATTCAAAGACAGATAAATTTGGTAGAATTATTATCAATTTATTTTCAAATAAGACTGCACATTTGTTATTATTTAAATGTTATCGAAAATATCCCGAAATGACATTTTTTGAGGAAGCTAAAAGACAGAATTTTATTGGAATGAGAAGTACAATGTATTTTTTTACTAATATGATAACCATGAAAATACTCTAAAACACGTAAACTGTATCAGATCGTGGTACGAATTAAAGACAAGGCTGGAATAAAATTGTACCATTGACGCGGAACAACAAAATGTATAACATAGAGAGAAAAAGAGATGGTGCGCCATCATTGAAAGAATGATTGCTGAAGTACAATTTTTAGCCAGTCAAAATTAGGCATTCAGAGGAACTAGTGCGAAGTTCAGATAATGGTAATTTTTTAAACACAGTTTAGATATCGGCCAAATTTGATCCAGTTATTTCAGAACTCCTTAATAATGTTAGTAAATGCGAAAATAACAAAACACGTATTCCACACTACTTAGGGCAACATTTCCAAAATGAAATAATTACTATTTTAGCCGAGTCTATTCGTAACGAGTGAGTATTAACGTCACACTGTTCAGCTACACGAGAGCGTTTGGTGACGGACCTCGTAATTTTGAACCATAGTCAAGTGACAAGGACTGGCATCGCTCTCCAAACTACCCACATACGTGAGGACGTTTGAGCTCTTGACATATTTACCGCGCATCGCCCCCCTACACGACGGGTCTTCAGCGACACTGGGCTCGAACTCATGATATGCCTGCCGAAAGTCCGTTACCTTGGCCACTAGGCTACCATGGCCCTATTCGTAATGAGATAACATTGTCAAAAAAGCAAAATATTACACTATAATTCTTGTTACTACATCAGATATTAGTCACAAATAACAAACAAAGTTTTTTTATTAAATGTGTGAGCAATACTGATGGTAAGGTATATATTTTAGAATTTTTTGGGAACACAAGAATGGCTTTCAGGTATGGACACATTCTCCGTTGAATCCGAAATCTCTGAAAAAATTGATTTTACCAAAATTATTGACGAATTTGATTTTCCGAAATCCAGAAAAGTTAGTTTATAATTAATTAATAAGTAGTCTTTGTAAAGGACTGATTTATATACTTTTCGTTTCGTTTCACGATATTTATGCTTTAGAACACTTTTTTTAGATTATATTTTTTGAGTAACACTGTTGTTTTGCTATTCTAATAGTAAAATGTCTATTTTTATTTCAAAGGTAATATTTATTAATATTTTTTAAAGTATTTTGTCACGATCATAACCTATTAGCTGACCAAAAAAATAAAGTTTTGCACTTCAAATTTTCGCATTTTTATATTACTGTTTTAATTTTTACTCTGATAAACAGGTAGATAAAATTTTACCTCAATATATAAGTATTAAATATACAAGTATTATAATAAATAAGTAAATACGTAAGTATTATAATGAGTAATTTAATATATAAGTATTAAATTTAAGAGTATTAGTCAAAATATAAAAAATTCTCTTGAGGGGCGGCACTTAAGATCTTCGCACGCGGGCGGCCGACACCCTAAGATCAGCCCTGAATAGGATCACATAACATCTTTCCCAACTCAAGAATATATTTAACACAGGTGTAGAAGTGCAACATGAAATATCATAAAGTAAATTTTGAAGTGGAAAAAAACCTACTCCTTTTTTAAAAATAAATCAGGAAGGATTACAATGAGTGCGAAATTCCACCTCGATCTTTTGTAAAAGAATGCGTCATAGACAGGATTCTAAGAACTAAAACAAATATAACAAAAGTAACGGATTTATTGACATATGTGCAACTCATATCCTGAAATTTCAAAAGAGCAAGGTCATTGACCCTACACGGTCTCTGCTGCTTGTTATTTTGCTTTATACATTTCAATCACTTCCGGCTCTTATTGTCCCCTCGTGGGGAAATTCTGATTCTCTACAATAAGTTATATTTCTTCTTTTTAATCAGAATATCAACAAAAAAAAAATAATAATAATAAATAATAATTTTAGAAAAAGATATAGTGTTACTTCTAGCCACCTTGGAGACTATTATTTTAGTCTCTATATAAAGGTATCAAGTGATCACTTTTTAAAAATTTTAATACTTTATACTTGTATATGTTTTGGAGAAAAGCGACCTGCTCACTCTCCACGAGATCGAAACTACCAGATCTACTAAGAACGGGTTTTGTAGAAATTGACTCCAGAGGAGGTTACAGGGGCGTAAATAATAATAAATCTCTCTCTCTCTATATATATTTATCGGAGAAAAACAGCTAACCACGAGATCTTTTGAACTATTAGATCTACGTACCTCAAATTTGGCAGGAATGTTTCATTTATTGGGTAGAGATCATCTAAGGATAGATTTTGTTGAAAGGTATAAAACATTATAAAATATTTGACTAGATAATATTTATACACTGGCTGACAGACGAACCAGGGAAGTACCGGACAATTCGGCTATATGTGTTTATTTGACTTAGCTATTTTATTTGCTGAATTGTTCTTTCAATGTACAGTAGAACGTCGTTTATCCGAGCGTTTATTATCCGGAGCGTCAAATAACCGAACCAAAGTCCGAATACGTTTTCGAACAGTGCAATGCTCAATAGTTGTTTCCAGTGAGACGAAAAGTGACGGGAAAACCCAAGGTGAGGGATATTGGGGGAATTTCTGTTGTGTGATTTAGTAAACATCTGTGTGGAATATTAGGTCAGTTTGTTTCCAAGTGAGGGGGTGTATACGTGCTCTTTTATTGAGTTTTGGTGATGTAGAAACCTGTATGGCATGCGTTGCAGAAGATTGTGGATTTCAAATGCTAAATGATGACGAGATTGTAACTTCCGTGCAAGAAGAATCCGATCTTGTCGACGATGAAACGGGTGAAGACGAGGACAACAACAACGAAAGTAGCAAATGCTGACGCATTTCTGCGTTAGACACAGCTTTGGAGTGGTACGAACAACAATCAAAGTGCTGTCCTACTCAAACTACTGCTGCTGAAGAGAATCAGAGACGTTGTATTGAAAAAACGAAGGTGTACAAAAGGTACAGCGAAAAATAAGTGATTATTTTCCCCAATCAAGGTAAAATTGCGACATTTTGCACCTATTTTGCTTTTTCTTCAAGCACGTTTCCCGCATGTGATGATTTTCAATATTTGTATAGTGTCCAGTATCATATACTGCATAGATCGCATTCGGTTATCTGAATGATCGCGTATCCGAACGGTGTCCGATCCCAATTGATTCAGATAAACGACGTTCTACTGTAGTCAAATTTATAATTCTCACTGAAAATTATTCAAAAACATGAATTAAATTTTGACCTCATTAAATTATTTTTAACCTTTCATCTCGATTGCTGTTTTTTTAAAATTCCTCAGTAAACTAGCAAACCTGCTAAATATATATATTCCCTATAACAAATGCATCTCAAGAAGAAAATATATCCTGGCTAACTTCTAGGGAAACGACTTGGAAAAGGTTTTAAAGGACTGTGAAGAGGATTTTGGAATATTCGGTCTTTGTACAGAGATGAATTGATGGCCTAGAAAAAGATCTAGTTTTGAGAACTAGGAATTGGAGAACACTAGCAGGAAGAAAGGCCTGGAAAAGGCTTCTTGAAAAGGCTAATACCCACTCTGAGCTGTCGAGCCACTGAGGAAGGAAGGAATAACAAATGCTAATTTTTTTATAAAAAACTTGTGCATCGAATTATTTTTTAAAATTAAGTTCATTATTGGTAAAAGCAGGACTAAACATTTTGCCTCTCTTCTTTTAATTACAGTCAATTCACCCATTCTGATAAAAAGTGCTCTTGACATTTACATTTGCAGAATATTACTACTACTTAAAATAGAAATGTTTCTTATGATATCTTTCCCATGGGACAATGAGTAATTTTGTGTATCCCATATATTTTAATTATTCAGTTTCAAATTTCAAACAACATTCAAAAAAGACACACAACTATGCCATCATATGTCTATTTCTTCTACACACAGGTATCTCTCTTATGCCAATATTTTTTTCATTTATTACTCACTAAATTAATGCTAATGATCTTTTTTTGAAAATTATATCTCGCGCTTCACCTGTTTCTTTAAACTACTAGCATGTTTTCCTTTCCCATTATACAAATCATTCAGTCATTTACAATTCTTCTTCTTCAATGCTCGACAGCTCTGGGTGGGCCTTGGCCTTCTTCAGACGTTTTCTCCAAGCATCTCTACTTTTGGCAACTGTTTTCCAGTTTTTGACCTTTAAAATATTTAAACCTTTTTTTGACACAGTCAATCCATCTTAACGGGTCTGTCCCGAGGTCTATTTCCCAAGGGCTTTGCCAGAAAGATTTTCCGGCAGCAACAATCTTCATTCATTCTAGCCAGATAACCAGCCCATTTAAGTTTCTGTAATTTGACAAATTTTACAATATCAGGTTGTTTGTAAATTCTGTAGAGTTTTAAGTTAGATGATCTTCTTCTCCATGATCAATTTCACTTGGATCTCACCAAGGATGCAGCTAAGATTTTTCTCTCGAAAATTCCGAAAGCTTCCTCAGCACATGAAATCAATGGTCAAGTCTTTGATGCATAAGTCAGGACAGGTCATTTAGAATACGTAAGTGCATTTACATATATGTTACATTATAGAAGTTCTTTTGTGAAGAACATATAAAATTTCCAAGCAAATCATAGTTTTTGCTGCCGTAACTAGATATAAGTAATATTTAGGTCAATATAACGTGTCAATTTGTGAAAAAATTTTCGTGTGGATTAATACCATTAGAAAATCGTCAGGACTGTCTCGCCAAAAGTACGAGTGAGTGAGTGAGTGAGTTGATATTGCGTCGCACTAGAAAGCTGCACAAGGGCTTTGGCAACGGACCTCATAATTTTGAACCATAGTCAAGTCACGAGAACGATACCTGAGCTAGCACCCCCTCTCCCAACTTCCACATCATGATGTTTGAGCCTCGACATATTTAACGTGCATCGGTCCTTTCTGTAAGGCGGGTCTTCAGCGATGCTTGGCTGGAACTCGCCAAACATGCGAGAGACTGAAACTAAAAACGGAACACATTTTCAGATAGAAAAATATCTCCA
>BMAO01012991.1:0-75356 GCA_019973975.1 Trichonephila clavata
ATATTTCTTTTAAATTTTATTTATTTCAACCAATCTCCACCGGGAGCCAAAGCGTGATTTATGCAAATGAGATATTTTATATAAGTTCAGGTTTAGCGAGTTATCAGGAGAGGATGAAATGAAATGAGTAATAGTTGTCAAGTGAAGAAGTAGGTTTTGTAAAATAAAGTGAATCGAACCTTCGGGAATCCAACTTGCAGTGTTGATAAAATTAGTCCGTAGAAAAGCTACGAGAAAAGATGAAGATAGATTTTGTATATTAAAGAAGGAATTCTAGCTTTGATCCGATCCAATCAAGATCCAAGTAACTTACACGACGAACCTGCCGTAGTTTAGGAAATCAGGTTAAGTGTTTCGAATTGAAGTTCTGTAAGCGTTATCCTTCGTGATTCAGAGCCGCGGTGGCTGTAAGGTTGTAATCTCTGTAACGCGCCGTGTATCCTTTCGTGGAGCTCAGTTCCGGTTTAGAATTTCCGTCAGTTTTCCGGCAATTAAGTGCAACCCTCTTCATCCATTTCTCTCCTACTGTCATTTTTCAGTTGTCTGCTTATATTTCTTCTCCAATTTTTATTGTTCTTATTTTGAATAGTGTATATGACCTTCCTTGATTAAGAAAAATTAATAAATATTTTTATTTGTAAATGTATCTTGTGAATTCGTTAACTCGCTTACACATTTAAGTATGAGTAATACTAGACGAGATGAGGATAATGTTAGGGGAGGTTATAATACACGACAAACCTACACAAAAAATTTCAGTTAATTGCTTTCAAAGCCGCTCATCCGGTATAGTGGTTAGTGCCGCTGACTGGGGTGCCGTAGGGCCTGAGTTCGAATCCCAGAGAAAAAGGCATGGATGTTTGTGTTGAAATCCCCTTCCTACTTTCCTTTGTGATCTAAGCCCCCGTGTAATACTTTATGGTGCACGGGGTTCATAAATGTTCTCAATGAAAAAAAATTCAGAACTTTTTTTAGTCATCGCTGTCCCCGTTTGAGCATTTTCAAAAACACACACGCACACATTTCGAGTAAAACGTATTTTAAAATATAACATCTTTCTTAAAGTAATGGTATCTGCTTTTACTAAAACACTTGTAGTTTTTGTTCGAGTGAACGGAAAATAATGAACTTGGTATTCTTATAAAACTAATAAGATGGCCTATAAAATAAAATCATAAAAAAATTGTCAATTTTTGGCAAAGTTCTCAATTTTAGAGTAGTCAGATACCTTAACCAATTTAAAAATTTTCAAGGAAAAAACTTAACAAAATAAATGTTTAAGCACAATATTATAAAAATGCGATGTACTTTATTTTCTGGCTAAGAAAATGTAACGTTCTTCTTAACATTATTTTTTTTATTAAAATGAACACAATTTCAATAGTAAAGGAATTGTAAATCTTTTTTTATCCATCAAAGTCTGTTCCGGGATCTCACAGGAAATTCACTGTTGTACCGAAATTCCGATACAAACAAAATCCAGAAAAATGAGAAACAATAACGTTAACCAAATAATCTACCTATAAAAACATATTCTGCATTACAGAAAACACACCATTGATTTATCGTCTTCGCCGAAATTAACGGATCCATTGTAAAATTGTTTTTATTGTTATGACTACCTGGATAATGTCTCATCTAATTTCCATTATGGAAATTTCATATGCTGATATGAATATTGCTTAGCAATGAGAAAAGAAGTATTGTATTTATGGCTGTCTCTGTTTTCACACGCACTAAATTTAGTTTCAGTTTAACATAGTCATTTGTTTCGAACAGAATTTCCTAAGTTAACATCAAAATGTTTTAACATCAAAAACGTTCCTGCAGATGCCCAATAAAATTATTCCATAATTTGTACCATAAATTAATATCATAGGTGATATCACACACACATGGAAACAAATGGAAGCTGCATTGATGGAATCGGGAAAAACCAATTAAAGCTGTCTTCGCGCAATACTAAAGAATTACGACTTAATAGGTGTTGAAATTTTAAGTGCTGTGGCGCTGCACAATCGCTTGTTTATAGCTATTTACGGTATCCGACTACTCGTGTGCGACAACTTTTTAAAAAAAAAATGGAGATATCGGGATTTTTTTGTGGTTCTTAGATTTGTTTAGTACATTTTTAAAAAATGTGCAAAAATTAAGAAGATAAAAACAATTACTAAAATCGAAAAAAATTGGTAAAAATTTACAAAAAATAACATAAACGGGGCCCATTCTGTACCAAAAGTTTATGAACAAATTTTCAATTCTGATTTGTTGCTATGTTATTCATTTTTGAAGTGATCTTCAGGATAAGAGATATTTTACGAAAACTAGAGCACACTTTATCTCATTTATTATATGAAATTGCTTAAAATAGCAGTGATTACATTAATATAAGGGACTGTAAATTTTGTAATAAAACAGTGATTGATAAATCAGAAGGTTAAAACACTTCCACTATTGTACAGAACATACACCAAAACATTCAGTTAATTATTTTCAAAACTTTTTGAGCAATCGCTGTTTTGAGCATTTAAAAAAAACATATTTTGAGTAAAACGCATCGGCTCAGGTGTTGTCCTAATCACTTGTATGACCAGGGTTTAAAATGACGCGATACGTCCCCAATAGCCCTTGTGTTACTCTGTAGTGTGAAGTTAATAAATCACTTACTCACTCTAAGAAAACTTAGTCTATGTGCAAAAGGTATTTTTTAATCATTTCTGGTTACAAAAACACGCATTCTTTTTTATAAACCTATATTAAATATTTAAATTGATTTTCAAAATTTTATAAGTCATTTATTCATTATTATTCACGCCGAAGGATTCATTAGTAATTGTGGAAATTTACCTTCACTATTTTGGAGCTTTTTAATATGACGTTTTCCACAACTATTTTGATATTTTCAGTGAATTCATTTGTATTGAGAATTCATTAAAAGGTAAAAACAACTGAGCAATATTTTTAAATTTCTCTCCTTTTTTTAACCCCTTAACTAATTTGCCCGTTTACCACAAGGGCTACTGAAAGCTTACCACAACCAGTTTGCGGGGGACGGGAGGAGGCAAGAGCCAATTGAAAAATTGAAAATAAAAGATTTAAGATAAGTATTAATTTACTGAAAGTATATAAGCAAAACAAAAAACACAATCTGACAAATAAAAGTTAAATCCTGATTCACTCTGAAGTAATATACTTATAAATGTATCAGTACTACACAATGTTTTTTTTTTGAAAATTAATTTATCAGTACTAAATTAAAAACAAATTTAATAATTACTGTTGCATCCTAAGGATTTGTCATCACAAAATTTAATACTTATCTTAATAACTTGTATGGTTCATAATTAAAGTCGTATTGTGGCTTTAGCGCCAAAATGCATTGTTATTGCATTAAATACATCGTTATTGTATAGGGGAGGGCAATGAAAATTATGATTGAAAATTGTTCACAAATATTGAAAGTTTGAGAAGCACTGCTGTACTGACGTTTTCTTCTTTCTTCTTCGACTTGCACATATTTTTAATTTTTATGGTGAGATTATTAGTGATGGTGTTTTTAAGAGATGCAGTTTGTCCATAGTACTGAAATGCTTCTCATCCGGGGTTTTCTTTGTGTTGAAGGCGGGAATTTAGATTCTTGAAAATATTCGATAAAGAGCAGGGATCGGCAAGGCAATGTGCAATTTGTTGCTTGAGAAGAAATGAAAATGGAAAGATAATCCAAAAAAGCCGATATTATCTCTGTCCCCATTGCAATGTAAGACTTAGCAATACACACACACATGCAAAATTCTCAACCATTTGAAAAAGAGGTACGAACACGAAATTATTTTTGTAAGTATGAGATAAATTATTCTAAGATGTATATGAAGCATTCTTCATAACATGCAGTGTGTACTTATAAAAAGCAAACATTTAGGAGATTATGTGTTCGTTCCACAATTTTTAAATAAAAAATAGTGTGAAAACTTTAAAACTGAAAGTTAAAGTAAAATGTTGCCATTTTTGCATTCTGTTAAGTATCATGCTTCGTTGTAAGCAATAAAAAATTGGCTTTTTTGGAACATTTTGAACCAAACAAATGGACAGCTTAAGGGGGTTAATTTTTTATTTGGATGATTTTAAATTTGATTTCTATACACAATTAAATACTTTCCCTTTCTTCATTTTATTAATAACTGATATGGCATTATTTATTGAACTCATTATTATTATTTAATAACTGCATATAAGTTCATGAAGTTACAAAATAAATTTCATTGAGGGAATTTCCGAATTAATCTTTTCGTATAATGCTAGGCAGGGAAGCATTAAAGTAAATCCGCAGAAATGGAGATTGTATAAATGGTGGGATTGATTCATTTAGCTTTTTTCTGCGCAATGTAAAGCATGCATATAAAAGTATTGCTTTTAAAATATAATTTATTTCATAGTTTTGAGGAATTTAAATAAAAATTATAATCTTACACAGGTGGAGCGTGGAAACTTCCTTTTTTGAAAATACATTAAAACACACTACTAAATGTTTCAATTGACTTTATTGTTATTTTCCACGTGACATACAGCATTGGAAATTTGAATTTATACAGTTTTAATCACAATGTCTGTTAAATGTCACCCTCCATTGTTAGCACTAGGGTTAGCAGCCCCGAAATCCCGCGATTTAATTTTTGTCTGAATAATATTTTAAAAATTTTTTGCTCATCATAATTTTCTAAGAATTTTATTTTTAGAAAATTTATGTTTTGCTTATGATTTATGTACGTAGAATTTTTTTGTGCAATTATAATAAGCAAATAATAAAAATGACTGTTGAAGCCTTCTGCCGTCTATATACCAATCTGCTTACAACAGACATAGCCATACATTTTATGCTAAAGAAGCTTAAAGATGCAAACAGTGCTATAAGTAAAAAAAATATATGCAGCTCTCATTTCTCGTCTGCGAGAACGTCGCGCAGATCTAAGTGGCTCACTGCAATACTTACACAATAATATAAACAACATCTCAAGAATAGATTTTGTCACAGTCCCTTCTACAATTAAATGCCGTGAAAAATAGTAGACCTGCTTGAAAGACTTGAGACACACTTCAAATCCCATTGCATTACTAACAGCTCATGCAACTGGATCTTCTTCTTCGAACAAGGTAACACTTGAAATTGATTCATATTCTGATTCAATAACTGGATCAATTTATACACAGAAAGCTTAAGTGTAGCAGAAGAACTAGATAAAGTTATCAAAGAAGTATATGCACCAATGCAGTCTATTAGATTTGAGACATTGTCATCAAAAATTCCAAGAGAAATGTCTTTTTTGAAAATGGAGAGAGACGTGGAAAGGGCCTACTCTTATTTAATGAAGATAAAGCCTACTGGTGTAGAGTCTGAACGAACATTTTTTTCGGCAGGACAATTTGTAACAAAAATACAAAGCCTTTTGAACGATGAAACACTGGACAAGCTGTGTTTTTTAAAAGCTTACTTACAGAAACACAAGAAATGAAGAAACGTTTTTTTTTTTTTAATTTTCTATTATGTACTATTTTTATTTGTTTTTATTTGTTTCACACACAATAAAATTAATATTAAACCAACTTTTAATTATATTTTCAGTTTTATTATGTAGTTTCAACTATGCTAATGTGTAAATAATTTTATTAGGTTGATGCATAATTATCCGGCGTTTTTTCAACAAATTTTATAAAACAAAATCAATAACAATATTTGGCAAAAACATACTTAAACGATTATTCGGGAACGTAGTCACCGTCTACTTCAATTACTGTTTCCCATTTGCTTGGCAGACGGTCGATTCCACAAGCGAAAAAGACACGATTCTTAGAGACGATCCACGCTTTGACATCGGCCACCAAGTCATCCGATTGTCGATCCCGAGCCTGATCGTCGAAATCCGATGGCCGACCTCTTCCTGGCTTATCCTCCAAGCTGGTATCACCTGATTTGAAACGGGCAAACCACTCCCTACACTGACTTTCACTGATTGTTCCTTAGCCAAAAAGTTCGTTGAGATCGCGAAATGACTGTGCTGCTTTCCATCCATTCTCGAAGTGGTAGAGCACAATATGGCAAATATGACTATAGTTTTCGACACGCATTTTTCTAAAACAATAGAGAAGATTATTTTTATACAAAAATAATAAACAAAACACTACTTTTCACTGATGAAAAACGTGCTGATATAAACGCCGGATAATTATGCATCAACCCGATAATAAATAGTCCAATTCTAATCCCGGAACCAACCCCGGGACATGGATAATGTAATCCCGGGATTGAAAATATAACACGGGATTACAAATCCTAATTAGTACAGTGATGCAGTCGATTTTGAAAACTTTGAGTCATCTTTTCAAGCACATCGACAGGGATATGTCAATTTCGGATCAAGTGGGATTCCTAAAGTCTTCCATGGTCTTGGAGAGATCTTTGTAAACTAGAGACTTGAAATAATCCCACAATAAGTAATCAGGAGGGGATAAATCAGGTGAGCAAGCAGGCCAGTTTACGTTCCCTTGCAGGGAGATCAGTCATTTGGGGAAGGCTTCTCACAAAATACCCATGGAAACCCTAGAGGTGTGGGCTGTGGCCACATCTTGTAACCATACGTTGTCAAGATCCCTTTCTTGACGCGCGGGTTAAAAGAATTGTTGGATCATTGTCACATACCGGTCTGAATCGACACACGAACTCGTTCCCAATTTTCAGGTGTTCTAAAGGTCTTCGGAGGTCCTTTCCTTTCTTTGGAGACATTCCCCGTTGATCTGAAGGCATAATTCCACATTAAAACACATTTCCTATCAGGAAAACGACCTCGTGGAGGAATATCAAAGTGACGACGAAAGGCACGTTGCACTGCAATCACCGATCGACCATCGGAAAAATATGCTTCGACAGCAAAAGCGCGCTGCAATCTCGACCACGAAATGGAAGAGTGTGAGACGGGCAAGAACGCAAATATCCCCCCCCCCTTTCCATCAAACCTCTCCCTACGAACATCACTGAAACATGTTCAAAAAAGGAAGTTCCTACGCCCTGCCCTGTATGTATAAATTTGGATATTTGTATACTTGTGTGGGACGTGCGTGTGCGCGTAAGTGAATGCACAGCATTGATCATACCGTTCCAATACTTCGCGAAAAGCTTCGTTGTTGCTTCAAAAAACCCGTAAATATACTTCCGCCAAAAAAAAAAATTCAAATTTATTTGTAACGAATTTTTTCTACTAAGACCGCTAATGTATGTGTGGGTGGTGGTGTTGGGGGATGAAGTCATTAAATGTCGTGAAATGTAGCCAATAGTAGCAAATAATGGCTTATGTTTAAAAAAAGATTACTGCATTTGAAGACATTTTTTGATATCGCAACGCTTAAGAACGTGTTTTGCTATAGGGAGGTATGGGATTGTTGTGAATAAAATTCCCCATTTCTGAACTACTAGACGTGTAGAGTTGAAATTTAGCAAGCGTGTTTCTTTTGTTGAGTAGAGATCTTCAATGATTTGGTTTTGCAGAAATTAATTGTCAAGGAGAGGGGGGTGGGGTGGGGTGGAAAAAGTGTTTGATAAAGATTTCCGTTTTTGAACTGTTAGACTTGCAGATTTGAAATTTGACAAACATATTCCTTGTGTTGAGTAGAAATCTACTGTATGTTGTGTAAAGCGACTTCCAAATGAGTTGCAGGGGTGATATTGATAAAAATTTCTGTTTTTCTACTATAACACCTACAGATTTGAAATTTAGCTAGGACATTTCTTTCCTTGAGAAGAAATTCACAAAGAATAGGTTTTGCAGGAACCAAAGGATGAGGTTATTGGTGAACGGTAAATATATTCCGTTTTAGAAATTCAAATCCTGTTATTTTTAAATCAAGAGATGAGGGCTATAAAGTTGTTTTTGAACACAATCGAAAGTTTAATGCTAAGACTTGGATGTTAATGATTTTTAATTAATATATAGTCGTACAACATCACGAAATATCCAACAAAGTGTGTGGTTAACGGCTAGGTTGTATATAAGCATTTGTTATTAATAAATTGGTATAATACTTTTATAAATGAATATATGCAACAATAAAAATAGCGAAATGAAAGAGATTTTTTAAATATGCCCACACACATATATATATTCTATTTTTGATGTAATGATTGGGAAACTGTGAAGTATTCTGTTTTAAAATTAGTTTACTTAGCACGCTTTTGTAAGAAAATGGTTAAAATGTTTGATGTTGCTATGAATGGAATTTTTTTAAAAAATATTTTTCACAGATAACATTTTCAAACTTTGCCACCATGAAACAAAATAACTCGCTATATACCTACACAAATATTATATTAACTTCGAAAAAAGTTAAAGAACTTTGATTTTCTTTCATTTTGCGATTTTAGTTTATGACAAAAGATTTTAATGACAATATTTTTAAAGGAATAAATATTTTCCTCGATACGCCTTCCCTGTGTGAATCGTTCGCTATCACTTATTTTTAAAATCCAAAATTTTCCTGGTGGTCCATATTATTTTGCAAAGCTGAAATATTTTCAAGTGGAAATATTTTATAATTATTAAGGTATGTGCGCTTGTATATTTCAATTTGAAGCTCTCGATAAAATGTTTTAGTTATGCATTGTACTAAAAGATGCATAAAGTGAAGACTGAGTCCTAATTTTTTTTTTTATTCATGTTATCGGAGAAATTTTTATTTTAATTGGCTGTAACTTTTTTTTGACAAAATTTGAAGTGTTTTCACGAAAAAAAGTATAAAAATCTGTCATATAAAATGCTGTCGTGGCATCCGTCAGAAAATTCTAGAAAGGATAAATTGAAATTCCGTCGTCTGTTGCTTAAGGTGACAGAAACACAACTACTCCAGTTTACTTTTATAATATCCTCTTTCCTCATGTTTGAGGTTTCTTTTAAAAATCTTTTGAATTTTTTTTTTACTTCTAAAGGTTTTAAGAAAACTGTTTTTTTTTTTAAATCTATTTTTTTTTCAAAAAAAAAAAGGAAAACTTTTTCCAAAGCTACTGAAGTATGCATTTTTTAGCTAAAACTAAAAAGATAGATTACCTCTAAATTATTCAAGCTTTCCTTGCCTGCAGCTGAGAGGTTTGTATTTTGCTTCGAAATAAGTTGTTAAAAAAGTGAAAGATGAGAATCTTTCGCTTTGACACAAAAATGCATTGAGATGTTCCTGAAAAAATAAAGAAAAACATCTAAAAAAATGCATAAAAAATTGCATTTTCCTCCCCCTCCCCTCTCTTAAGAATATCATAGGATGATTCCTGAAAGAATATCAAAAATAAAAATGAAAAGTAAACTAATAATTTTTGATTTTATGCATCTTTTTATTATGTCTTTTAACAAATCTCTATTTTAGATAAATATTTTTAGTATCTTCCTTGTGTCCTTTTAGGAACAACAATATATATACAGATATCTCCATCCTACCCATTATCTGTTTTCTTTTTCTGTATGCTTTGAACTAAATAAAATGATAATTCGCAACTCCTTAACCATAATTGATAAAACTTTGAAAGTGTTTCAAGTTAATAAAACGTCCATTCCATTCAGTCTTTTAAAACAAAAGGAAAATATTTTCAAATACAAACATCAAGTTTTATAACTAAAAAGTCTAAAATTAAAACTGGAAAAGTTTTAAATAAAAAAAATGTTTTGTAAAGGCTTATGCTGATGTAAATAAAAAAGTACAAATAGGTAAAGATGTTACAGTTACTTAAGAGGAAATCTTATGTGTTGAATATTTAAAGGGTGCACTTTCGAAATTTAAACAATAAAAATTAAATGTCCCTTTTATATTCTTTATTTTCCTCCTTCACTTCACCTCAGTCACTACTTTAATGCAAGGAGGGAATTTAAGTCATTGCGATCGAACGGTGGACCGCCAAGACATTTTGGGGTGACCGCCTTTACTACGAGGGTTAATCAGTAAAAAAGGTTACAAGTCGAATAAAGAAATATTTATTAACAATAGACAGAAAATACATACGTGCTTATCATATTTCGAAATAATCACCAAATCCATTTAGGCATTTATCAGAACGCAGAAACAACTTGTCTAACCTGTCTTTGTAGAAACCAGGTCCCTGTTCACATTGAGCCAGGTCTCGGAGGATGTTTTTACAGCACCGGTCTTGGAATATCGCAGCACATCAGAAACGATATGTTGCACGCTACCATAGCTCAGTGTCAGCTCTGCCGAGATTTCACTCAGAGTTATCCGACGATCATTTTGAATCCTTTCTTCAATTCGTGCCGTGTTGATTTCTGCCGTTGAAGAACTTGGCCAGCCGCTCCCTGCCATATTGCGGTTTTCGACATCCTGTCTGCCTGACTCAAAAGAGTGACACCATTTTGTTACATGTTGCCTGCTCATTCTGCTCTGCTCTCTCAGATGCGGACACATTCTTTGCCCATAAAAACCGAATCACGGCTCGCATTTCCCAACGTGACCAATTTCCTAACCTCTTGCCATTTCAGTCGTCCTGAACCGTCCGGGAACTTTCACTACCCAACCGAAAACTAGCTGTTTGACAAGTAGCGCTATTTGTCTCCACTCTGGGAAAATAAAATTTCTCCACAATATGTAGTTTTCAAATGCTGCGGCTTATAACCTTTTTTCGATCATCCCTCATGAAATCTGAGATACATATACTAAAACAAGCATATTTACAGAACACCAGTCTAAACTGGAGAATCGGCTTTTCACAATCGATGTGGTTGTGTTTCTTTAAGTAAAAGATTTGATAAAAATGTAAACGACACATTTATCTTTATTACGCTTAATACGTTCTCTGCTACTGTTAGGGGAAAAACGATCACTCGATGAATGACCGTAGAAATGAATTTTTTCCACACGCCGACTGAAGTGGAGAATAAATGTTGATGATCAGCTCTTCCCGCGATTGCACAGCATTGGTTACTGAGACATCCTACACCACGCGCTTCCGTGGATTGGGTTCTCGAGTTGATTGTTGGGTTGAGTTGATCGAGTTGATATTCCGCGATGGAGCGGGAATCGACAGCGAATAAATGAAAGGATATATGTCGGTTTCAGATTCATTGGTTCACGTATGTTCTCTGATCGCGCTTTATACTTCGTCCATTCTCTACGATTTAGCAATCGCTCATAGTTGTTCAAGCATTTAACTTGACAGTTTGTATTACTTGTGTTTATGTAGTAAAAATAGTAATCAATAGTCATATTTTAAAAAAGAGGTACAATGTCGAAAACAAATGTTAAGAAAAGAAAAGAATGGAATTTTTAATAAAGAATGGCTGCATGTACGCCACTGGGTGGACCGCAAGACCTTAAAAACATTAGAAGTAGCCTCTTGGAAAAGTTCACCCACTCCTGCTTTAATGTATATAGTTCTTATTGAAAAATATAAATCAAATGTGTTTGAGTTTGAAGATTAACACAGTTGAAAACGTTTAATCATTTCCTTTTTCTTAAAAGAAAAGCAGACTTTTGTAATCGGGCATTTCTCTAATTTTAAACCGAAATAAATTAATGTAATTAATGCACGTATAGAATTTATTAAATGTATGTAATAATGTCAATTCGCTTTGCTTCAAATAAATAATCCCAACTTAATCCATTCTTGACGTAAAATTTTTTGAGAAGCAAATAATATCCATTAATATTTTTCGGAATAAAGTATTCGAAAGAAATACTTTTATGTATATTTTTATTTCCAAAAAAGAAAGAGAATATACAAATATCATTATGGTTTTAAAAAATAAAGAGAGAAAAAATTGAATAAATAGTAAGTAATACATTACGATAAACGCTCAATATCTTTATATAAATATATTTCTATTATCAATATTATTAAATATGAATATTCATGTTACTTATTTTTAAAGATGAAATAAAAATTTTTTATAGTTTGTAAGTATGATATAATTTGAGTTTCTAAAACATGAGACAGTTTTATGCTGCTAATGATGTAAAATATTGTATTTAATTTATTTTTATTAGCGATCATTCTTAATCTACTGAGAAGCTATTTCTAAATGCTGTGTTGCTTTAATTGCTTTACCTTTGTGTATTTTAATCCCAAAATAATTGTATATAGATTAAATATTTCTCTAAATAATTGAAAAAAGACATTTCTATTTAAATAATTCGTGGAACAGTAATTTGAATGAGTCAATGTTTTAATACATATATTTTTCTTTTATTTTGAATTGAAAATATGAGATTATATATACATATATATAATCTCATAATTGCGCTCTCTCTCTCTCCTTCAACTTTTTATTTCTAACAAAATCAATCTAGTTTTTATTACTCAAGAGTTACAATTCAACTATGGATTCTACATAAACTAGCAACAGACGAATCTAATTGCGAAGGGTAAAGTAAATAACGAAAACTGAGTAGTAAAAAATGTAGAAATTTGTATTGTTAACGGATTTCTTTCGCGAGCAAAATTAATTCATTAAAAAAAAAAACGTTTGTGTTAAAAATACATTCTGACGCTTTAAATCAAAGAAATTTAATAGCAAACCAAACAGTTGGCATTCAAATAAATACAATTGGTTTTCAAATAATTTTTGCTCTTTGTTTAAGCAAACAAATTAAAAATACTCTTAAATCGACTTCAACACTTAAATTCATTGCACGTATCTTTGTCAAAGTGAAATCATTCGGATACTTTAATGGAAGTAGACAAAAGCTGACTTAAGTCAAAATAACAAATTTTATTTGAAAAGAAATTGTTATTTTAAGCAAATAAAGGATACAATTGGGCGTAGTTCCACATCTGAAATGAAACAATCCATATTTCATCGTTCTTCAAACTGAAGATTCAGTAATAAATTTCAACAATTTATTTATTTCTAAAAAGGAAAAACAAAACATAAATTTCCAGACAAATCTACTGAAAATTGATGTGTTATAAAATAAAAAACGCAAAATCAGTAATTCGAAATCTTTCTGATTAGATAAAACTCAAAATTATTTAAACGTTGAATCAAATTATGACAATTCTTTTTTAAATAAGCTTAAACATTATATTCTAATATAAATAACAATCTAATTTAATAATATTATTTTCCAAATATTTTTAAAACTGCATTACTGACAATTATTGAACTTTTTTTCTCCCGACTTAAATTTTCAAAATATATTAGAAATCCACGACATACATTAGTATGAAGCAGAAAAATAACTATGGCATTATTCTGATCTTGTGAAAGCTGTCCATATTTTCCTTTTCATGTTCATACTGAATTGCAGTGCTGAGTTAACCGGAAATTAAATAACATATTCAAAAAGTAAGATATGCTTCAAATATTTGGTTTAATTTTTCTTCGATGTCTTATTTAATGGATCTGCATGCATCAATTTTGTAAAAATCTAATAATAATATTCTCAAAAGAAAAATTAATGAGCTTTCCAGTCGGATTTAATGTGTCGGAAATAACAAGCGAACTGGAGTGGAATTAATTATGATTGTTATTAATTTGATGATGGTATTTTATTATTGTAAAGAATTTATCCTTGTTCGCTTAAGTATTTTAAAAATGTTTCTTTTAAGATTGTGATATAGTATTGAAATCTACATGATACTAATAGAATTAAATACATATTTTGAGAAACGTTTTTGCATTTTTGTTGGTGGTCAAAATAGGTAAAAATTTCTAAATGAGTTGAGCAGAGAGAGAGAGAGATTCAGACAGTTTTCATGGATAGCATGTCTTATTTCAATGTTAAAAAAGGCGACCCATACTTAACTTTTAATAGAAACATGTACAAATTTTAGTTTCATATTCTTATACAGTAGAACGCCGTTTATCCGAACGTTTATTATCTGGAGCGTCAAATATCCGAACCAAAGTCCGGATATGTTTTTAAACAGTACAGTGCTCAACATTTGTTTCCTGTGAGGCCAAAAGTGACTGGAAAACCCTAGGTGAGTGATATTTGGGGAATTTCAGTTGGGTGTTATTTGGTAAACATCTGCGTGGAATATTAGATCAGTTTGTTTACAAGCGAGGGGGTGTGTACGTGCTCTTTTGTTGAGTTTTGTTGATGTAGAAACCTGGATGGTATGCGGTGCAGAAGACTGTGGATTTCAAATGCTAAATGATGACAAGATTGTGACTTCTGTGCAAGAAGAATCCGACCCTGACGATGATGAAACGGTTGAAGACTAGGACAAAAACAGCAAAAGTAGCAACAGTTCATCAAATGTTGATGCGTTTCTGTGTTAGAGACAGGTATGGAGTGGTACGAACAATAATCAGAGTGCTGTCCTACTCAACTACTGCTGCTGAAGAGAATCAGAAACCTTGCAGTGAAAAAACGTAGGTGTACAATGGTACAAGTAATTATTTTCCACAATCAAGGTAAAAATGCGACATTTTGCACCTATTTTTCTTTTTCTTCAAGCATGCTTCCCGTATGTGATGATTTTCAATATTTGTATAGTGTCCAGTATCATATACTTCATGGATCGCTTTCGGTTTTCGGTTATCCGAACAATCGCATATCCGAACGGTGTCCGGTCCCAATTGATTCGGATAAACGACGTTCTACTGTACATCCATAATGCATTATACATACCTTTCATGATTTTTATAATCAATTCATTTTTTCCCTAATGTACTAGGGATGCACGGACTTTTCCACAGTGCGGGCTGCATCTAACGTTTTTAAGGTGATGCGGTTCCCCCATTAGCAAAGGTGTAATCATTTGGATTAAAATTGCATGCTTTCTTTTCCTAACATTTGTTTTCGACATTGTATCGGTCTATTAAAACATGTCGATTAATATGCTTACTCTAAAAACACAAAATTGCCGAGTGCTTGAACGAGTATGAACTACTGCTAAACGTTAAAGCTTGATGTATTCATTGCAGCAAACAGGATGTGTGAGTGATTTGGGGGTTTATTGGCGCAAGAGCCGATTTCGGCTATACTGTGCCAAACATTTGTTTTAATATCTGTGGTCTAGACGGGAAGAGAGAAAGAAAGAATGTATTGAATGACAAGAAAGAGGGTCGAAAATAGAGAAAGATCACTAAGGTACACCGGGTTCGTGAAGCCCGTGTTTACCAAAGACAGTAAACCCCGTGGGAAAAGGAAAAGATCACTAGGGCACCTCGGGATTGTAACACCCGTACTCACCTAAAGAAGGTGAGCCCCCTGAGGGTGCAGCAAACAGGGAGCATACATGAACCAATGGATCTGAAACCAACCTATTCACTTAATTTGTTCAATCCCTGATCCCGCACCATCGCGGGTCATGACATCAACACAAGAACCCAATCCCGTGAAAGCACGGGATATGGGATGATGCTTCAATTGTCACTGCCGTGCTACCACGGGAAGAGTTATCATCAAAGTTTATTCTCTCCTTCAGTCGACGTAAGGAGAAGAATTCATTTATATGGCTGGCATTTTCCCTATGGTGGCAGTGAACGCGTTTACTGCCACCATAGGAGACATGTGACGTCTACACATATAACGAATCATTTGGATCGATTGTGAACAGCAGATTCTCCAGTCTAGCTGGCGTCGGTGTTAAATAAATACATATCTATGCACGTGTCTTAGGTACTAGTAAAGACCAGGGGTGGGCAGATTTTTTCAGGGCACGGGCTACTTCTAATTTTTTCAAGGTGTTGTGGTCCACCCAGTGACGTAGATGTAGTGAGCTAAAAGAAAGTGTACAATACAGTCGGACCTACATTTTACGAACCTCTATTTTACGAATTTCTCTATTTAGCAAACTTTTTTCCTGGATCGAAGAACATTTTCCGATTTTCTTCGTAAAATTACCTCCAAATAGCGAAGAGCATTTTCTATTCCACGAAATTTTCTCTTACGATTCGTTTTTTTTCCCTCCGTATCTTTTAAAGTACCGTATTTACTCGAATCTAAGCTGCACTTTTCCCCCAATGTTAATGAAACTGAATATCGGGCGTGGCTTAGAATCGAAGAGGAAAAAAATTGGTCGGATGGTGGTATTTAGAGCAATTGCATCTTCATGCGTGTATTTAAAAGTTTATAATATAAAATAATTAATTATTGACTTCTTATAAGATTTCTTTTTAAATTTATTTTAATTTCGTAAAATTGGTTATCGATATATATAAACCATTTTAGACTACTTTACAATTTTCACAAAAACTTGTTGAGGATTTGGGGCGCGGCTTAGATTCAAATAAATACGATGTTTCTGAACTTTCGTATGATAGAATTATTAGATCTGAGTAAAAGCGGTCACCCCAAAATGTCTTGACGGTTCACCAATCGATCGCGATCGACTTAATGCCCTCCCCGGGTAAAGAAGATCACTTCAAAAGGACTTGGTGGTCCACCGGTTGATCGCGCTCGACATAATGTCCATCCCTGTAATAAACAATGCCCTCCAAATTATTTTAACACAAAATAGATGTGTGTTGAGGGGCTGACGCGCGTCGAAATTGTCGAGGCTTAAAGTCCTCACGTTGGCGTACTATAGAAGTTCGGAGAGTGGAGTGCTGACTCAGAGGATGTGCTGATCAAAGAGTGAGTGAGTGAATATTAACGTCGCACTGCTTAGCCACACGAGGGCTTTTGGCGACGGACCTCGTAATTTTGAACCATGTACAAGTGACGGGGACGACACCTGAGCTGGCACCCCTTCTCTTAGCTACCATACCACACCAACGGGTATGTGCATGTCACTTTACCATGGTTTCTAAGTACCATGACGGAAGTTTGTCGCTACCCGTCGTGTAGTACGACAATAATAAACTATGAATTAATAAAACAAAATAGAGTTATATAGCCAAAGTAAAAAACGTCACATATATCTAATATTTCTGTATTTTAAAGATGTAGTATGATAAGAGTGCATATATATTGTGCAAATATATCAACTTGTATTGATATCAGAATATTTTCCCTTGTGAAAAAAGAAATCTATTTCGAAATGAATTCTTATTTTTATAATTAAATTAATAAAACTAAATACCTTCATTTTAAATTAAATTACACCACAATTTTAGAGCCTTGGATTTGGATCTGAAAAGCTTAATACTTAATAGCTTTTTTTTTAAAGTATTTTGTTTTGTTAAAAAATATAGTCGCGCGTTTAAGGAAAAACAGAATTTAAGAAATGAAAAGTAACAATTTTTCGCCTTAGAAATCATTATTTTAAAAGCCGTGAAATTTTAAAAAAAATTTTATTCAATGAATAGTTGACACATTAATAAACAAAAGTGCTAATTAAAATCCAAAAAATAAACAGGATGAACAGTCAACCCAAACCATTGTAAAATGAATATTGGTTCAATTACATTAATTTGAAAATTATTTTAAATATTAACTTCCGCTGAATCTTTTGTTCTCACATAAGATGACAAACGTGCCGTTAAATTTATGGTACATTATTTAAATATAAATTTTATACCATGAAGTGAGGAGTTTCGAAGGACAAAGATAAATGCCAAAATGATTGTTTATAGGTGTAACAGGAGGTCAGTTTCCATCAGGTTAACTTCTGAAGGATATGGATGTCGCTAATTGGCTCCACACAAAATTGAGCGATACCAACATTAGGGGTGTCAGTCAGAGAAGTTATTAAGCTCTTTTGATCCCAGATCCTATATTTTTAATTCAAATTTTCCCTCTAATGAAATAGAATAAAGCGAATATAAAGGAATTTTTATGGGACACAACATAAACATGGGAAAGTATAACTTTAAAGTTAATACTTTATTTTATAATTTGTCACTCAATTTGTATATTTGACAAATATAACCGGGGATTACATTTTGACAAGAATATTGGTGATACAAATACAGTCGACTCTCGATAATTCGAAGATGAAGGGACCAATAAAAATCTTCAAATTATCAAGAGGGTAGGAAAACATCTCCCAAAATACATGAAGAGAAATTTTTTTCTAACACATTTAAATTTGAAACTATGCAATAAAGCAACAATTGCACATATGTAACAAATTATTTTAAAGTATTTTTAAAAAGTACATATTATACGGTATAAATATTATACAGAAGTTAAGAGTTCTGTATTAAAAGAATACATTAATATATTAAAAGCAACTATTAAAAGAATATATACTGTACATATTAAAATTTCTTTGACGAAAAACCTGTTATCTTTTTTCGTTTTATGACATTCAATCTAACTTTGTCAATAGATTTTTCTGGGCCGTGGGTAGCCTTGTGGTTAGAGCATCGAACTCCAGACCGGAAGGCCTGGGTTCGATGCCCGATGCCACCAAATGCCCACCGAGTACAAAACGGAGAACGTGCTCGTTAAATCTGTGGGTCCAAACGGTGTCGCCATCTATCGTGTTTCGTGAGCAAAATCTCACTGTCACCTTCTTGGGGGGCTCAAAGCTTAGGCTAACGATAGGCGTAAAATTCTAGCCCTTAGCCGCGAGGAATTTCGTGGGCCTTGATCTGATGTTACTGTCGATCAGGTGACATAAACAACAATAACAGCAACATAGATTTTTCTAGAATAAATGAAGCTGGAAAAATGTCCGCATCAACATGATTTTCAAGGAAAAAGTTGTAAAGCTTGTTTAGTGACATTTTAGCATCTGTCAGAGTTATATAAGCCAACTCCGATGGTCATCAAAGGGACTACGTTACAGGGAAGACAAGCAGAGACAATACAACTAAAAACATGTAAGATCCAACCTGTTTCCTACAGGACTCTACATGATAATGAGTGTTTGAATTGTCGAGAGTTTTATAAGATCACTTCGAATTATCGCGTTTTCTATCCGGCCAGCCGCAGATTTTACTTCGAAATATTGAGTGTACAAAACGTATTGTTTTAGTTCGAATTATCAAGAGTTTTTCTAGGGATTCAGCTTATACGTCGAATTAGCGAGAGGTTTGTATTATCGAAGGTTTGAATTATCGAGAGTCGACTGTATAATCATTATTAATTTAGCTGCATTCCTTTAAGTCATAAACACATTTAAAACAATGTATAACTAGCTATATACTGCAGATTTAACAAAAAAAAATAATATCGTAATTTGCGGGTGGGAGCTATACGCAGGATATAAAAATTATAGTAAATATAAATTAAAAATAAAAAGAGAAGACAAACATAAAAATTGAATTTTTCTGCACATATTTAAATACCGTCCATCTATTTAATGGAAATAACATACCGTATAAACTTTTACTATTGAATCACATGAAACGTTCGTCTCATGTCCGTTGCCATCGCGAATTCTGTTTCATCTTCACATCATCACTAATAACTCAGATCCATAAACAAGTAATAATCTTTCGTTCCATCTTAGATTATTATATGTAAATTACATTTTTAATGATTTTTAATTATGTGAAGTTTAATTTCTCATTCCATCCTTTTATAATCAATCCACTCAGACATTATATTCCGACTGACGTGACGCATATTGGCTTTTTTTTTATAAATGTTTTTTCAGCTAAAAATTAAAAAAAGCAGTTTGAAAGTGTAGGTGCACATCATACGGTGTTACGCGTAATACGGAATAATATATTTATACGCTATGGTCATCTTATAACCATAAAGAAATATATATATATTACTGCATCATCATAAAAATGTTTGTGTCTCTGCACATATAATAATATCAATTTTTAAAATCATTGCAATATTTCTTTCTACTTACTCTATGATGTTATTTCCTGTTAATATTAAAATATACAAAGATACACAAATAGGAAAACGCGAGTAAATATTTTTTTTTTATTTAGCGATACATCTCAAACTAACCCAGAAAATTGCTTGATACTTAATGTTCATCTGTGATTTCCTTTAAAAGAGTAATGCATGTGCTATTTACATAGAATTAAATTTAAACAGTTGTTTCACTTGGGTTTCAAGTTCATAAAAGTATTTTTTATCGTGCCTTAAGTCTTAAAATAAATATCAATTATAAAAATCTTATTAGTTATTAAATATTTATTTGCGTATTTATTGAGCTTTTAATCTTCACGGAACAATTAAACAACTTTAATTAAAAATTAAAGTTTTATTAACGTTAATTACTTTTATTTAATATTGAACTTTCATGTGAATTTTTTGTCCTGATGTTATAACTGGTTAGCAAAACATTTGAATACAGTAAAATTAACTAATCAGATTAATTAATTTCAATTAATTATTTTGATTTTGATTACTTAAAGTATTAAAATTGAATAAATAATAAACCGAGATGAAATGTAATTATTTTTTGAAAAACTATTAGTAAAAATTCTGAAAATATAGAAAGAAAAATTCCGTATAAAAGTACAATATTTCATTTATTTTAAGAATAGTTCAAGAAATTGAACATTGCTTCGTTCTTTAGATAAACGACAACTTAAAAAGTCGTTTATTTAACTGTAAAGTAAATTTTTTAAAAAGTATTATGATCAAATAACTAGGGAAAATATGCAAAAGAAACGGGCTGATTTATTGTTTATTTTAAATTTAAAAAAAATTCCGTATAATACGAATGATTATTGGTGTTTTGCTTCATCAACCTTGTGAATCAAATAGAGACTAATGCAAGATGCTGCTTGAATTTTTTTTTTTGTTTCATTCCAAAACATCTTTCCGGCATACATTTTCCGATGTTTCGTAAGCGAAATGAGGTTTATGTTGTTAGGTGTAATGATCTGTAAAACATTTAACATTGAGAGAGATATCAAGTAAAGGAAGCAGTCATCATATGTAAATCTAATAATGCGAATAGACAACATTGAAGAATGTGTATCACTATCATATAAAATTTGACATATCTGACTGTTGAAAATTAATTATTATTTTTATTTGTGTGTTTTTAGGATGGCAACGATAGTTATAAAAAAAATTATTATTTTTTTCTATGAGTGGCAACAGTGAATATAAGTATATCATTATTTATTTATGGCAACACTGTTGTTTTGACATTTGTTTGAATGTTTAAGCAAAAATAGACGTTCGAATAGTTTCGATGATCTCTTGGAAAGACTATTTTTCTATAACTGAAATTACGAACCACCGTAGTTGGTATGAGTTTTGGTTAAAACTATTTTTATACTTATAAATGTAGAAAAAAATAATTTTGTGTCCGTAGAATTATTATTTTGAAAGACTAACAATATTAATTTAGGTTTTCTTCTTCTTCTTTTTTTTTTTTTTTTTTTTGTTGTTTAGGTTTTTTTCCCCAAGGTTTTCTTTTGGTTTTTTTCTTTTAGGTTTTTATTTTTTAGTTTAGGCTTTTTTCTTTCCTTTTTGTCGTGTGACGATATCGACAACACGACAATCGATAACGGGATTTTTTACATCAACTACGTTAAAAATGTCCCATTTAGTCAAAAATCTGATTTTTTAATTTTCTTTTAAAATTTAAATAAAATTAATTTTCTCTTTCTCTCTATAGCTGTGCTTTTGTTTTGATCGTAAATTAGAAAAAAAAAATTTTAAAGCTACAGATATTTTAAAAACTACAACATACGTCAAAAGAAATCGGAAGTTAACTTCTCAATAAGTTTTTTAAAGTTAATTTTCGAAGTTTCATTCCATTATTTAAAATCAATTTCCAGTACAATTATGTTTCTTTGATTGGAAAACAACTTAAATCTATTAATTCGACTTTAGATACTGAAAAACTTTAGGCCCAATAAATAGCATAATTTTTTTCAGAATTTGCAAGAAAGTGATTTAGAATTTCTAAAAGTTTGTGTCATATCTGTCATATTCTACAATCGAGATCTGCTTCAAGTATAGAATTGGTTGACGTGCTTAGGATTTTAAAGCTTTCATGTATCACGAGGGTATTCAAAATATAGAGATTTTTATGGTGACTGTGATTCGCAAGGATACTTCGTTGTTAAAAATGTGTATTAAGTCGGCAGTCTCACCTAATATGAGTACAAAGGACACATTCAGAAAAGAGTGGATGGAACCGACTACAAAAACTTAAAAAAAGGTAGTAAATGTCGGTGGGAAGGAAAAATTATATATATACTGATTTATGGTAGACAAAATTCAAAGCTGTTATGAAATTGCTGTTCCTAACAATAAAGCAATGCCAAAAGAAAAAGAAAAGAAAAATATAAGCGGATTTTTTTTCCACTTTTGTTAAAACCGTCAAAAACTCTTCATGGGCAGAGTGTAATGGAACTGAAAACTGGTGTGCATATCGAAGAGCAAAAGCCACACAACAGTGCAAACCTTCTAGTGAAACTTAAATAAGTGGTAAAACCAGCGTACAAGAAATAGTGCGGCAAAAGTATTACAGAATGTCTCCACGGTGAAATACAAAATGCTAACGGGTCATTTAACGGCCGTTTGAGACAACTTGTTTCGAAAGAAATCTTTACAGAGCTAAAACATTTTATTTGGGTGACCATTTGTTGTCATAATTTTTAAGAAAGGTTTCAATGTTTTGTTGGGTGCTTTGAAAGTCTTCGGCATAAATGCAAGTTACTATACAGCCTGCATGACTACATATCTCTCAACATCATTCCAGTTAATGACTTTAAGCGACGTTCTTTACTTAATTACAAATCAGCTAGAAATAACATAAATAAAAGCTTTAAAAGTTAAAAAAAAACACGCTTTTATAGTTAATTGAACAAAGAAATAGCTGATGCATCCTTCCCTTTTACACATAAAGAACACTTTTTTGCTTGTTGTATTTGTATAAACCACGAGCGTTTTTGTTTTAAGGTTGTAACTTAATCTTTCAATCACCAAATCTGGAAATGGGAAATCGTTAATCCTGATGATCCTGATCAGGACAATAGGAAAAAGTTATTAAATTATTGTATTGTCATCGGACTTTGACAAGTGTGCAAAATTTCGAATTGATCTGACATTTTAAAATGGGTAAAAATCGAGTTCAAAGATTCCGTTACATACAGGTGAAACTAATAAAAGTGTGTTAAAAAAATACAGCCGCCCAAAAGCAGAAGTTCACTAAAATACCCTAAAGGGAACATGTTAAAAATAAAGCGGCAAATTTTTAGTTATATTCACTTCATAATTTGTTTTAAAAATAACATTTATAAAGTTTAAATCGATAATTTATGTAAAAAAACATTATATATAACTACCTTTCTTATTATTATATATAAAAGAGAAATTAAAAATGTAAGAAACTTAGGAGCTTTAGGAAAATTTTAAAAAAGGTCTCTGAACATAGTCAGGTACCTTTAAAATAATAATGGTATCGTTTTCAATGGAACTAATGCTTTAAACTTTTATTTAAATGTATTAAATTTACACATTTTTTTACTTTTAACGTATTAAATAGCAAATTTACCTGTTGCTGTTTTTAATATCAGCGTTTTTTATTAATTACTTTTTATATTTTCTTCTATTATTCAAATATAAAAATTCAATTCGTAAAATTATATTATAGTTTCATAAGCTGAAAACTAAATTATATTATAGTTTAACTAAAATTTTACGCGAAATGGAATGAGGTTATACTATAACAATTATTGGATTAAATAAAGTTAAAAGAAAAGGAATTTAAATTAAGTTATGAGATTATGTTTAATTTTATTATTTATCATATTTTTCTGTTTCCTGAAACTTAATTGCATTAAACTTCGAGTTTCTATCTTGATAATTTTTCTATTATGCTCTAGTATAACATGAATATTATATTTTTTTAAAAAGTAGGATTGTGTGGTATCTTATTTCTTTGAAAAAATAAATTATGCAGAAGTAAGAAAAGTTGTTGATAAATTAAGCTCCTAAACGCTGTGATCCGGAAGAAGAGTGTTTATTTAGAAGGAGAAAAAAAATTACTATGCCTTAAAATGTTTCACCATTGACTTTTGTTACTTTTTGTATAAATACGAAATTATTTTTTAAAATTCATGTGTCAATTGTATATAATCATTTTGAGCTCTAATTCCGCAAATATTTGAATCGGTACAAAAAAAAAAAGGTCTGTTAAAACTGTTTCCGTAAAAATAAATATTTACAAAAGTTGATTAATTTAATTTTTAAGATTTCATTCAACAAAACACATAATCAGATTTGAAAACTCTTTGTAAATGTCAGTATACAAATTGTTAATCATAGAAAATTTTGTATAATATTAACATTTTACAGTTACTTCAATTCGAACAATTTCTCGCAAATGGTAAAAGAAAATGGCGTCCGCGATTTAAATGGCAAATATTTTAGTCTCTCTCTACTCCTACTAGAGAACAAAACATTCCAAAATAGCTCCAATCCAATCCGCCTACGAAGAAAATGAGAAAGAAATATATTGCGCTCATGTCAAATTGATATTTTAATTTTATTTTAGTCATGTATAATTAGAAGTAGAATTCTGGAGATCTATAATCCTCTCACACAAATATATAATGTCCATTCTAAAGTCAAGAAATTTATGCAAGTAGATGTTTGAAACGTAAATACGTAGAAAATATTTGTCTACTGATTTTTTTCTTAAGCATTTTTCAACCTACGCGCTTTAGTTTCATGAAAAACAGCAAAGAGTTCAAAGGCGTCTCGGGCTGCTTTAAATGTCATTTATTTTTACTTAAATTAACTACATCATTCTTTTTAATATTTAATATTTTCTCTTCATTTTTTTAATTAAAAATTCCTAGATGGAAAAAATCGGCTGCATAAATAAGCAAAATCGTAGAGTTCAAAAAGCCTTAAAGAACTTTGATTTATTCGTGTTTTATTTTAATTTTTCGTAGCTAACAAATAAATATTAAATTTATTATTATTTTATCTGTTTTTTTCCCTTCTAGTCCACCTCTTTCTTCAAAAGTTTAAAATTATACTTTTTTTTTCAACTTTTCGGAATTTTTTAAATATTATCTTGGAAATCAAATATTTAGCTTTTTCGATGCTCTTTGAAATATTCTCTCAAATAATTTCACTGAAATTCATATTTTATTACAATGTTAATTTCTTTCAACGTTTTTTGAAATATTCGGGAATTATTTAGTTGAAATTCGCATTTCCTTAAAATTAAATTAATGAGATATTTTAAGCAAATATTTTTTACATAAATGCTATTTACACTTATCAATTCATTTGATGTGACGTCGCTGTGAAATAACACGAAGAATTTTTTTTCCCTGTCAAGTCAGATGTTTTTTGTAATTTAATTTTAGAATCTCTTAAACATGTTAAACTCTTTTATATGTTGAGAAAAAAATTAAAGGGGATGGCTACTTATCAGATAAAGACTATTTTACGATAGCTGCTTACATCGTTAGAATTTGACTTTTAATGAAAATCAGTGTTTGCAGTAAAAAAAATTAATTCTTGGAATTATTTAGCAATTTAAATCAGCTATTATTGAAAAATACTGATTACATAGGATATTTTCTTTTTCATCTGTTCTTCCTACAAAATTCTTAATTTTTTCTTTTGTATTCAAAAATTTAAGCAAACAGTCATTATAATTAGGTACAATTTTGATCGAATTTCAGTGACTTAAATTTTTTTTAAAGAATTAGAAAATATTTTTTTAGGTATCTTAAAATTCTTCAAGCACAAAAGTTTTAATGGTTAAAATTTCTTTTAATCGGCTTTTAATCTCAAGAAAAACATTTAATTTAATTTATTTTTTGTCTTCTTAGACTGTAGATTATTTTTTTATATTTGTTTACCTTTTGTTTCGAATGCATCTAATTATTAAAATTTTTACTTTCAGCGAGTTTGAAAAATAGTTTAAGACAAAACAAATATTTTTATTTTCAATTTTCTCATTTTAAAGACAAAAAAAAAATCGTATCAATTTACAAAAAGTTATTTTATTGCGAATTACAAGTAACCTTATCCTTCTTTTTCAACTATTTTATTCTTCCCAAATTTTTCCCAACTATTTGTCAATACATAACACAAAATACATAATAATCCCTTCTTTTCAACATAGTACAAAAATATTCCACCTCTGAAAATCCATCTACCAAAAAAAAACCAAACGAAAAAAAACTTTTTATCTGGTATTTACTACGGCAATCGACAGACAGATGGATTATTTATCACTCCTTCGGACAATCCACACGGAAGAAAACATTCCCCTCCGTCACGCCGACAGCTTCCACCCCTCCGACTCCCGAATCGCCTCTTCCCGCTGAGTAGTAGGTCTGCCGGATCGGCGACCAAATCTCCAGTACACTGCACGCTGGCAACACGTCACGGCCAATCGCTGCTCGGTCTCGCACTTTCCGAACACAACAGAAGATTGTTTTGTGCGAGCACTTTTCTGCTCGAGATTTTCGGGGATTATCGCACCAATTTCGCATCCCTTGCCCCCTTCAATATCGTCTGCTGACCAGGTAAGTGTTCTATTTTCCCAATTTTTTTCCATTGCACTTTGGTTGTAGTTTTCGTATCACGTGGAAATTTGCTGCTGTGTCTACGCCGAGAGGCTAACGGCCGTTTGTAACCTCCCACGAAGCGCTTTTCGAGGCGATTTGTCGCCAAATATGAAATTTTCTCATCGCTGACATTGACTGTGCATGCTGATAATTGGGATTAAATAGCAGAATTCTCGCCCCACATTTTACCGAGCTTTACCCCTATTTGAACTCTTAACATGCTTTCGGTAATGGATCTATTGTGAGCAATTGAATTTTCTTTCGCGATGCTTGTTCGAATTGAAATTCCAGTTTTAATCGAACGAAGGAATTGCATAAAATTAGCCGAAGTTTATGTTCCAAATAAAGTTTTCGTTAATATTTATGTATAAATTCTCTCTCTCATATCCCCGTTCGCAGTTCTAACTTAAAAGTTTGCCAACAGATATTTGAAATTTATTGCGTTGTCAATTATCATTAAATTACTCTTTTACTGAAGAATATAATTTTATTTGCCTAAAGGAAACCATTTCTATGTTACAGAATTGGAATGTAAACTTGTAACATTTGTCATTTGTATATATTATAGTTTAAACTTATTTCGTTGTTTAATGATAAATAGAAAATTGTTGTGTTGAAATTGTCAATATCAAATTGAAATTGAGGTTGCCAATCACAAAAATAAAATATTTATAAATGTATTATACTTCAAAAATACCGTCGTAAAAATAACTGAGCGTAAAACATTTTTTCTATTCGAAGGTAAACAAAAACACAACAGTTCATCTGAACTCGAAATGGTTTGAAAAACAATAATGTAAAATGTAGCAAGTTCATTTATTTTGTAATAATTTAGCTTTTTTAATTCACCAATTGATATAAGCTATTTTGTAACACTAATAGCTTTTTTAAATCCCGTTTTTTGTTTTGTTTGTATTATACAAATTCGAATAAGAAACCTGTGAAGCGCGAATAAAAATATTACATTCTTATTTGCGTGAATCCATTGCTTGGCTTACGATTTTGTTAACATGTTGGAATCGAAGTACTGTATGGTCGAAAAGTTTATTTCTATCACAGATGAAAACTCGACGAAAGTTAGGAAACTGTTCTCGAACTCGCGCTTGGGTGATTTTATATGAGATATTTTTTATTACAAAACGCATTTGTTGTATTCTTGATCATTAGCATCAATGAATATGACATATTATTACACCGTTATTTAGTTTTAAAAATGTATTATTAAATTTCGGATTATATTGTATATTTATTAAAATTAGTTTATTATTTTTTCTCTAAATGTAATATAAAATGTTATACGATTCCGTTTAAAATTACCTTAATTTTGTCAATCTCAAATTTCAAAGGCAATAACGTTATATAAACTGCTTTATCATGAATGAAATTTTCAGCGAGATTTGTCTATATAGACCGTGCTTTGTTAGTTTTGTAGTCGTAAAAAACTTAAGTTTGTTTTGTGTGTTGATTTTACAAACTAGGTGTTTTCATCAATGTAATATTGAGTATTGTTTGATTATTTTTAATTATACTATTATGTATTTTGTGATTCGCACTATGATAACGAAAGTGAAATCTTTTCACATAGTATGTTTATAGATTCAAAAACTTCATGATAAATAATATTTTGTTTAAAATGTTATTTTAAAATAAGATCTTTTATTCTGTATAATTTATCACAATCCGGAGGGATTTTGATATTGAACAAAAGTATAAAATTCGAGAAATTGTGTTACAGAAAGATGATTTTTCAGTGAATTCGTCTTATAGTAATTAGCTGTTTTATATTATCTCTTGTACTGAAATATAAAAGATCAGAACATATTTGTTTTTTTATTTTTTAATAAGTTGTTCTAACTTTTTCTTTAATTTGAAAGCTAAAAATTTACTGTTATTATTTAGAGCTAGAAAAAATTGAAAAATTCTGCAAATTTTCTATTTTTTCTTCCCAATTAGCTTTTTCTCTATAGTGTGGTGTTTAATCTGTAGGCTTTTAAAATGTGAGGGGAAAATGCTACTTTGATGTGGTATACTGAATTAATCAAATACTTCAACAATTTTTAAATAAATTGAATTCACCTAATAGAATCGCAAAATTCGAGACAGTAGATTAAATTTTATGTTTTATGGTATATTCGGTAGCGGTTAGCGCATATCTTTTAAAAAATCGGTTAGATAAAACATAGTAAAACGATAAATTGTTTAAACTTAAAATAAATAATCTTGAAGGTTAGTTCACACACACAAGTAATTATATAAGCAAGAGAAACACACGTGCTTTGGATACAAGTTATCTTTATTTTTTTAAAGTCTTTAAAGATCTTTTGTTGAAAAACCACTAAACACACAATGTGAGATTTCTTTTAAGTTGTTTTTCTTGTATAAAGCTTTTCGATCCAAGATATCTTAGATTTTATCGGAGTTACTGTCTTCACAGATGATTTATTGTTTGTCATCGGAGCTGCTGCGTATTCCGCGCGATTTTTCGTGCGTGTAGTTTTTCGTTGTGTATAAACTCATACATTTCTCTCATGTGTTCCATTAGTGGTACATACATTTAATGGATCTCATAATTTACAAATTAGCGGATCATTTTGGGAATGGTGTTATAATCGTATCAAACATTGGTGGAACTCCGGAATTTTCAGATATTTCAAGCCCAATTAATTTTAAACAAAATTAATAAACTTCGTAACAGGTACTATCCGAACCTTTCTCTGGCTAGCGTGTTATGAGTTCGATCCCAATACCACTAAAGACCCGCTGTGTGGGGGAGCGATGCACGTTAAATCTGTCGAGAGCTCAAACATCCTCCCGTTGGTGTGGTATGGTAGTTAGGAGAGAGGGTGCCAGCTCAGGTGTCGTCCGCATCACTTGACCATGGTTCAAAATTACGCGGACCGTCGCCAAAAGCCCTCGTGTTGCTCAGGCAGTGTGACGTTAATATTCACTCACTCACGGACTCGTGGTCTGCGTGTCATGAGTTTGAGCCCTAGTGCTGCTACTGAAGACCTGCAATGCAGAAGAGCTGATGCACGTTAAATCTGCCGAAGCTCAATGCCCTCCCGTTGGTGTGAAAGTGTTGAAAGTGGTGATGAAAGCTAAAGGTGTTGTCCGTCGCTTGACCATGGTTCAAAATTATGAGGTCCATTGCCAATAACCCTCTTGTTGCCGTATAGTGTCAAGTCAAGAAAACACTCAACCAATAATATATGTAAAATGAGTTATTGGAGGTTGATCTTATGATTTTCAATTCATATATTTAGATGACTAGCATGCTATTTGTGTTAATAAATAGATCCATGAGAGCCAGTTTTCTGTAACACAAACTTGGTTCCCACTAATTTGTTGAATTCCTATTTCACCACATAATACTGTGTAAAATAATGGGTGGTTATATTTTTCATGCTATGGATGGGGAGGAATTATCACAACTCACAGTCAGTGATATACAAGGTTGAGTTTTGAGGATCAACTCTTCGCCCACATAGACTAATAGATTTTTAATTTTTAACGTTAAGATTGACGCTTGGCGTTTTCGTTAGTGTCAAATATTGTCGTGTATAGTTTAGTTTGCATGAAGATTTTATTTTATATACTTAAGGCATCGTTCTTATTTCTTATTATGAATTAAAATTATTAGTTCGGTTACAAGTAACCCATCATGTATTTGTAGAGCTCATTAATTGTTACAAACCAGCTAAATCATGTTATCCTCGTATTTTATAATACGGAAAAAAGTATGAAGATTTTAAAACTTGAAAACGTCTCTCGTAACTTGACATTTCATCTAAATTTCAAAGTCCGCGGTAACCTAGTGATCAAGGTCACGGACTCGTAACTGGCGTGTCATGAGTTCGAGCCTAGTACCGCTGAAACCCGCCGTGTTGAGGAACCTGCTGCAGGTTCAATCTGTCGTGGTTCAAACGTTCTCCCGTTGAAATGGTGAGGAAGTTTAGAGAGGGTTGCTGGCTTAGGTGTCGTCCTCGTCACTTGACCATGGTTCAAAATTACGAGGTCTGTCTCCAAAAGCCCTCGAGTAGCTGAATAGTGCGACGTAAATATTCACTTACTCACAGAAATTACTAACAGAAATTACAAAAATTCTTCATACAGAAAATTATAAACTGAACCTTTGGTTATATATTGACGACGGACATCGTAATTTTGAACCAGGGTTCAGTGACGAAGACATTCACAGCTAACGGGAGACTTCCATAATTTAACTCTAAATGTACTGACATATTGCAAAATTACGTATTTTTACCACCAAATGATATATTTTCTATTTTGATGCACTTAATATAATTAATGCTCTGAGACATCAGCACACAAAAACTTTTTAACAGAAATTTAAAAGCAATAAGTAAAATTTTAAAGCGATCGCTTAACATCTGCATTGTTATTCTTGTTATACAATTTATGAAATACTGACTGGTATACCCGTTCTTCGCACGGGTGAATTGAAAAATTAAACAATACAGATTGAAGGATAAAGAAGTTTCTAATGAGTTAATTTTACTTGAATTAAAAATTAAACAAAACGAAAAAAGCTTTGTGCATATCTCAGCTGAACAAAAAAATCCATATTTGTTATACTTCAAGTCTGAAGGTCTAATAGAGCAGATAAAAAGCATTTTTTTTTTTATTTAGAACTCCGCATAACTCTCTTGTGGGTCAATTTTTGAAAACACCTTCCTAAGCTAATCTCTGCTGAGCAAAAGTAACACATTGTTACAAATTTTGTGTAATGAACGCTTACAGTAGTGTATATAATTTGTATCTGGATGTGTAATACGTCAATATTGTTTTTTGTTGTATTTGTTTTATGTTAAAATTGTAATATTCGCAAGCAACGCCGTTCCGTACATTATAATGGCGATTTAATGGAAACATAGCGAAATGTTGTCGGTTGAGCCAAGTTGGCATCATTTTTGGCGACCCTGTTGGCAACTTGGCGATTGATTGAACGGTGCAGAAGTTGATATGTTGTAGCGCCACCTGGTGGGGAGCTGCAACAAAGAGGATAGCACAAAAACCTTCTCCACACAAAAAATGCATGTGCATACCAATTTTCATAGAGAGCGGTTGAACGGTGTTGGAGTGAAGCGAGGCCATAAATACAAACATCCATTTATATATATGTAGCTTTATAACTAATTTCTCACATAAATTTTCATGTTCGTAAAAAGAAAACACACACGCACACATTCTATTAAAAATACTAGGTATTTTTTTCTTTTGTTGTGCTTTAATCTTTCCGGTGCTGTTATTGAAATGGAATTATTTTGAAATTTTTATTTTTTCTTCGTATGGAGTCTCTGTTTTTTGGTGAAGAATCCACGAATGAAATCTTTATATTTTCAATCTAGTGGAATGCTTTTTCTCAGTGTGACGTGAGCCTGGATGATCTTTTTATTTGCGTACGTGAGTGAAATGCAGCATGAGAAATCAAAACTGGACGTTGTTGTTTTAGACTAGTTCTTGTAAGGGAAGTATATATTTCAATAACATCGCCAAATAATTTAGAATTTTATTTGTAATTGCTTACAATTATAGATGTGTTAGATAATTTTTGAAATAAAGCGGAAACAAAAAGTTGAAAAATACTAAAATATTATTTGATTAACTGTAATGAAATACAGAGAGTGTTTATACATTTTTTGAACAATTTTGTCAAGGGATTTAATAACTTGGATTTAAAAAAGTTCTCGTCAACAGATTATTATTTAAAATTAAAATTTTTGTGGAATGCTTTCAAATTTAATCTTTCTAATTGGCGGATATAAACAAACTGTAGGATACGTTTTTTTTTTTTTTTTGCTTTGATTTAATTTTAATTTACGTCGCTCTATTAAGCAACTGTAGGGCTACTTGGCAACGGACATCGTAATTTTGAACCACTCTGTCACCAAACTACAACCACCATATTAACGGGAAGACCTTGAACCTCGACAGTTTTAACGTCAATCAGCCCCACTATACAACGGGTCTTTAGTCCCAGAATAGGTTTCAAACCAGCGACCCGATAACGTCAGCCACGAGGTTGTGACAATTGCCACTGCGCTTTCCAAAGTGAAATATTCTTATTTCGTGATTTTAAAGAATTGTTCTAAACTGTGTGAAATGTGGAAGATTCTTGCCCAGATTGAATAATTAAGGTTAAAGATAATGTACAACAAATGCTATTTTCAAGTGGTATTTGTTAAAATTAACAAACAGCAAAATATTTCAGCATTTGAACAATCTTTCAAGATTGCAAACGTCGATTATTCGAATTATAGGCTTAAGTTGTGATTTCGTTAAAAACTCGTTGTGATAAATAGTTGGTTCTGTTTAATGGTTCGTTCAACTAGATGTCAAAGATTAGGAGGTGGCCGCGGTAGCCTAGTGGTCAAGGTATGGGACCATTGCTGGCGTGGCATGAGTTCGATCCCAGTTCCGCTAAAGACCCACCGTGTAGGGGAGCAACGCACGTTAAATCTGTTGAGAACTCAAACGTCCTCCCTTTGGTATGGTGTGGCAGTTAGGAGAGGGGGTGCCAGCTCAGGTCGTCCGCTTCACTTGACCATGGTTCAAAATTACGCGGACCTGTCGCCAAAAGCCCTCGTGTTGCTAATCAGTGCGACGTTAATATTCTCTCACTCACTCTCGCGACGTTAATATTCACTCACTCAAACATTAGGAGTCTTGTACCAGATTAGGTATTAGTCCTTCCGGTCATCTGACCGTGGTTCCACAAATTACGAAGTCTGTTGTCGATAGATCTGTGTAACTTTTAGTACAGCGTTATTTACATCCAAACCAAAATTGAAAAAAATGTAATGAATTCACCAGCGATTTGCTTATAAATTCTTTGAGTTATTAATTTTGAATAAACTCAAAACTCTCTCTCTATACTCATAATTTGTACTGGTCAATAAAATATGCCCCTAAATAGTTATTCGATTGCAGATATTACATATTGAATTGAAAGCAATGCTCGGCTACCCTTGAAATATTTATTTAGCGTATTGAATTTATACAAGAAAGGAATCTTTCTCAAATCAACCATTTCATTTCCTTTGCTATAACATTAATCATCTGCATCTGCAAAAATAAACGAGAAAAAAATAAATCGATAATTGAATTAAGACTAATATTATTGTAAAATTGCAACACAGAATAAAACTTTTCCTATTTTAAGCTTAGTTTAAATTTCCCTTTCAATTTTAAAACTCTTAACTATTTTTCCATATTTTTTGTTTTTATTTCATTATTCTATTTATTTCGATTTTTTTTTTTTATTGGAGTTGCTTTATCTTCTAGAATATATTGATTTTTTCCCCCACTGGTAGTTTTCATTTCGTAATATTTTATGAAAGTTGCTCAGACCGCGATTAGCGAAAGTGGGGGGGGGGACATCTATTTTCGAATGCATTTTGAATAGAAACATAGCCATTTTCATTTTGAGATTATCCACCTATTCGTCAACATGCTGCTTCATTAAAATTTTGAAATATTCTATTCATATGTGGGGGTTTTGTTGAGAAATTGTACTTTCGAAGATTGGGAGGAAGTGTGGAAGATGGGAGAGTGAGGTGCCACCTCAGGTAACGCCCTCGTCACTTCACCATGGTTCAAAATTACGAGATCCGTCGCCAAAAGCCCTCATGTAGCTGAACAGTACGATGTTAATATATTCACTCACTCACTGACAATAATTCAGTGACAGGAATTAAAAGACGTTGTACCACTGCAGACCCTCCGCTTAAAGCGGCTGATGCATGTTAAATCTATCATGACTCAAAATGATCACGTTGGCGTGGTATGGAAGTTATGTGAGTGGGGTACCAGCTCAGGTGTCGTCCTTGCAAATTGACTGTAGGTCAAAATTACGAGGTCCATCTTCAGGTGAGCTCGGTCTCTTTGGGCATTCCACCAATAACCCTCGTGTTGCTTTTTAGTCCGAAGTTAATAAACACTCGCTCACCGACAAATATTTTAATGTGCCGTAATTTTCTTACGAAATTAGTTCCATACTTGAATAATTTAAATTACTGGAATATTTTCATTGCTCCTTTTTTTTGTTTGTTGAAGAAAGCGGTTTTCAACTTACAAAAACATTAATTTATGAAATTGAAGTGTACAAAACCGCAAATTGTGGTGTAATTTTTTTTTTGGAAACCATTACATCAATCCCCAATTTACTTTTTTTTTTTGTACTTTGTCCCTTGGTTTTTCAAAACGTTACGTTTGCGTTTAATCGCTTCCGCCGCTTTCCAAAGAACTTTCTTTCACCAAGAAAAATTTTACAAAATTGCCTGTTCTTTTGCTGGCGATTGAAGAAAGAGTATAACAGTCAGTCACTCCTTTGCGATTGTAATTAGCAGGAAAAAGAGGACGCGCTTTGTGAACCACTTCAGTAAGTTTTCTGAATTTTTTTTTAATACTGACATTTTCCTCATTTTACCAATGAGCTCGTAGAAGGGGATTCCCGCTTTCAAAGGGCTTGATTTTATGTAAAATGGGAAATAACTGCTGAAAATTATCCAGATTTTAAACTCATGAATATATTTAATTCTCACACTTATAATTTAATTTACTGGACAGTTAGTTACATGACATTTACGTAAATTTCAACTTATTGTATACGTAACTTAATTTCTGAATGAGAATATTATGACTTAAGATTTTCTCAAGAGATATGTGAGCACAATGTATACATTCTCTTCAAGTAAGTGAAATTGTATTATAATATGTTAATTGGCTCATATATCACAGTACGCAAATACCAAGTAATACATTTTGGATAAGGTTAATTGTTCCATCCTCCAGAATTAATGAGTTTTCAATTAGGGATTTGAATATTTAAAGGCCTGTTAAGCATTCATACCCATGAATTTGATTAAAAATTTATATTAATATGGAATAAGTTTGAAGATATTACCTATGCATTATTATGATAAAATTATACAAATACGAAAACTCCCATCGTAAATCTTTTTATATAAATCGGCATAAATGTTCATTGAACCACATGCGCTACTTAATTTATGCCTCCTAATCACGCAATGAATGGATTCATTTTTAGAAAATCATTATCTAAATATTATATTCGAAGTGTTTTTATTTAAATGACAACTCTTATGTTGTGAGAAGTGGATTGGATTTTTGCTAGAATTATACACTATAATTTTAATACTATTATATGAAAATTATATCATATAATTTTACTAGTATTAAAAGAACATATTGAGGACCCATCGTGTAGAGCAGTAGTCCCCAATCCTCGGACCGGTATCAGTCCGTGGATCAAATGGTACCGGGCCGCTCGAGGAACATTAAATTATTTTCATTTATTTACTTTGGTGTATTTTTCTCGGGTGTGTGTGACTTCCCATGGAAATCACTTCATATTCCATGTTAAATCATTTAATTTTTGGAAAAACTGTATTCTATTTTGAAGGCATATGTAAGTAAAATAAAATAAAAATTATTAAATCAAAACTGCCTGAAATATAGACAATCTACGTCACACTCTCAGCGGGCCGCGGTAAAATGATCAAACGTTAACCAACCCACGGTGACAAAAAGGTTGGGAATTTCTGGTGTAGAGGGGATAATAAATATTAAATCTCTCAGACATTCAAAGTCCTCAAGCTAGCATAAATTGGAAGAATAGAGAGTGGGTGACGTTCTCGTCACTTGACCGCTATATAAAAGAGGTTTGCCATCAATTACCCTCTCTTTGCTTCTGAGTGTGAAGTTAATGAATTATTCACACACAGTCAGAAAACCTATTTCTCTCTTCGGTCTTCATTGAGTGATTGTTTTTAACGTCACACTATAGAGCAGCATGGATGCTATTAAGGATGGACTCGGTAATTTCGAACCACTATGAAATGACGAGGACGACACTAGTGTTGACATCCCATTTTCCTAACTTCCATACCATGCCAATGTTAGGAACTTTGAGTCAGGACAGATTTAATTTACATCAGCCCCTCTTCTCGGTGGGTCTTTTGTGGTTCTAAGGTTCGAACGTGACACGCCAGCTAGAAGTCCGTGACCTTGATCACTAGGCTACCTCGGCCACTCAGTCTTCATTGAATTCTTTGGTGTAACTTTCTTAAAAAAATGGTGGCATTGCAATTAAGTGGTTATAATCAGAAGTTCTGTGTGGCTGAAAAATATTCAAGTCGAGCCAGTGGTGTAACGGAGAACATTAGGGCTCACCCCCTGCAAAATCAGGTTTTGGGCCCCAAACCCAAATACATACTTAGAGTCAGTCAGGCTTTGGGCCCTCTAGAATATCTGCCCCCACCGCAATGCGGGGGTATACGTTACGCCACTGAGTCGAACCTTGGATTAGACTAATGTTCCTTGATGTTTCAAATGCAGTTGAACTTCAAATTTTTCACGAGAGTGGAAATATCAACTATAAAGATTTCATGTCATATTCGTCACTTGACTGTTGCTCAAAATTACGAGATCCTTCATTGTTAGCCTTTGTGTAGCTTCTAGTTATTTAACTCAATGCACTGGTCCTATATCTATTTCATGATACCTTCCATTTTGTAATGGAACTCTTGCAAGTTGAATCCATTGAGACTCAAAGATGGTGGGGTGTAGATATTTTGAAAATTATGTGATAGTTCACGTCCTTGTCACTCAGAATTACGAGATACACCTCTAAGCTCGGTGGCTTAGAGGTAGCTTGCGGCCGCAGTAGCCTAGTGGCGCGAACTCGTGGCCGGCATGTCGTGAGTTCGAGCCCAGTGCCGCTGAAAACCCGCCGTGTAGGGAAGCGATGCACGTTCAATCTTTCGGAAGCTCAAGCGTCCTCCTGTTGGTGTGGAGTGGCCGTTTGAAGAGGGGGTGCCAGCTCAGGTGTCGTCCTCGTCACTTGACCATGGTTCGAAATTACGAGGTCCGTCGCCAAAAGTCCTCGCGTAACTCAACAGTGCGACGTAAATATTCACTCACTAGAGATAGCGTGTTCGCTTTGTAAGCCAAAGGTTACGGGTTCGATCCCGGCTGGAGTCGATAGATTTTCTGGATGCGAAAATCGTAGGCATACATGTCATATGATTATGGGGCATGTAAAAGATTCCTTGAGTATCAATTTGGCTCTGGTACTTTCGGTAAAATTAAATCACGGAAATATTTAGCATCCGACGGGAGCTTGAATTAAAATTATTTCAAGCATCAAAATGTGTTAGTGAGAACCGTCACTAGATGGTGTCATCACTGAAATGACTCTCCCAATTGGGGTCTTGCCGTGTCTGCAAACGCTTGTGTTGCAAAATGCAGCCCATTTAAAAAGGGAGGGAAAGGGAAAAAAACTCCTCTAATAATCTCCATGCTGTTTTTCAATATAGTAGTAATCAACGTCTATGTCTCCCAAATTTTGACAACCCCGTCTTATCTTCCACACCACACCAATGTAAGGACTTTGAGCTTTAGATGGATTTGACGTGCATCAACCCGTCTACACGACGAGATTTCTGTGGCAGTAAGAAATGAACGCACATGACAATAAAGAAATGCCACCGGCCACGAGTTCACGATCATCGTCGCTCAACTATTACGGACATATTTGTTATTTAATAAATTCAGGATGAAAACATTTCACTTTATTTGTTTACACCAGTGATTCTCAACCTTTTTTTCGTTGCGGTACACTTTTAAGAACTTAAATATTTGGCGGCACAATAACAATAAAAGAAATTTACTCTTATCTGTAATACACTATGTAAAATAGTTTATATATGATAATAATTTACAATGCTAAATGAAATATGCATGACAGAGACAGCAAAATGTTTTTTGAGTTATTAGATACAAAAACATTTAATGCTTAATTTGAGCTTGAAGATTTTTGATAATTTCTTTTATATTTAGTCGTAAAAATGATAATGCCCCTCTCATTTCATCATCTACCTTTTAAAAGTATTGATCTCTTTTTTCATGTTTATATTTGTGAATGCTGAAAATACGAATTCACGCAAATAAGATATAGAAAATTGTCCCAATATTTTTAAAGCTTTTTTGGGATAATCGCCTCTTAATTTTAATCCAAAATTAATTGACTCTTTTGAATGGTTTGAAATTAAATATCAATTATTACAGACAGAGATTAGTTCCTCTTCATTCAAAGTTAATTCATACACAGATGTATTCGTACACAAATGAATTACGACCCCCCCCCCCCCCAATCAATTTTTTTATATCTAAATTTAGAAAGTAATGAATAACTCTTTCCTGTAGTGTTGTCAAACGGTCAATAACAATTTTATGAATAATTTATTTCTATAAAGCGGCTGAATGATTCAATTCCGGATTTTTATTTTTTTTTCTCAAAGTGTTAATAATTTGGAAAAAAAATTGGTGACACACAAAAGTGCCGCGGCACAGTGGTTATAATTACTGGTCTACACCTAGGGATTGCAATACCGGTTTACAGAATACTGGTATTTTGAGCCATTTGTACAATTTTATAATACCGGTATTCACTAGTTTAAATACCGCTTTTTCGGTATTTACTAGAAATTTTTGGTTGTCTCCTCTATATGTTCAGGGATCGCCAAAATAGCAAAATAGTATACGTTTTTGTTTTTATGTCTCCCTAACGGGCGAAATTAATATTAGACTGTGAATATAAAGTAGCCAGTGGCGTAACGTATACCCCCGCACCGCGGGGGGGGGGAGCAGGGCTCTAAGGGGCCCAAAGCCTGACTGACACCAAGTATATATGGTTTTGCAATCCATTGTAAGATCTGGCTTGGGACACTAAACCTGGCTTTGCAGGGGGCGGGGGCTAATGTTCTACATTACGCCACTGAAAGTAGCATCGTATAATCAAGAGAAGAGATAAAAAAGTGAATCATCCAAGGAGGCGGGCTAAAACTATCCTATTACAGCTCAGAGCGATACTGCATACGCGCAGGACTCGTAGTTAGGTATTCGTATCTGTGAAAACAAGGTTGTAGTTGTGAAGAAAGTGCGTAATATTTTGATATGCTTTAAATTGGTGAGTTTGTTATTCACATTGTATTTGCATATCATACAGTACAAATGATGCATTGCGTTTTTTAAGGTTACATTAAAAAATTTGTAATAGTACCACAGATCGAATGGTGATTTTTGCACTTTTTTTGTTTTTTAAATAAGTAACATGTTCCTTTACTTTTTTGTGATTCTTTAATTTATTAGAAAAAATATTTTTTGTGATACTTAACACTCTCTAATAAAACTGGCAAATAAAACAAAGAAATTCCTGTGTTTTCTTTCTTTTTCTTAAATTTCTACTACCGGTATTAAAACCGGTATCCCAGTATTAAGATCTAAAAAATACCGAATACCGGTATTGAACTTTTGGTCCGATACTGCAATCCCTGTCTACACCAATGTGCATAAATTAAATCATTATATTTTAATCTCAAATATAATAAATATTTGTTTTTTTTAAAAAAACAGTACTATTTATAAATTCATCTTTGATCAAGGATGGATAAGTTTCATCCAGAAGGTCAACGACACACTCGTCAATACTTCCGTTTCCTATCGAAATTAATACATCTTGATGGATGATCGGAAATTAAATTAGTATCACAAAAAAAACCGACGATTCGGATCATTTGAACCCCAAAATCACACAAACGACGTGAAAAAAAAATGCGATAAATCCGAAATTCCAACACTTGTGATCGCACGCCCGCTGCATGAGCAATATGCAAACCCATCAAAGCATGTCTCTATACGCGGTGCTGGTATCATAGTTCATTAAGTAAGAAAACACACACACACACAGGTGATTGTTTCACGGCCTTTCGGTTAATGACGTACCGATGACCTCATTACTGATTCATGGAGCATCGAAAAGTGACGTCACGCGGAAAGGCTTTCTCTCTGTGTGTGCCTATTGCTAATGAAGTTTCACGAATGATAATTTGTAGAGCGGGAATTTTCAGAACGGAAATTAGTCGTGTAACAGAGAGGAAACAAAGATTTCACTTATTTGGCATTGTTTTCCCTGGTTAATGTTTAACTTGTTTTAAACTATTCGCCTTTTGTTCGAATAAAACTCTGCGCAGTTTTTCTTTTTAAGATGCTCCTGCGTCGGATTGGGAAGAGTAGTTTTCTTTGTGTTGCTCGGTCATTCTCAAGTCTTGTGTTCTAATTTCGTTGATGGGTACTTTGTTTGGATGATTTGAAGTTTTTGTGATTTAAAAGAAGTTTGGAATTTGAATATCGGGCTTTAAAGAATTAAATAGCACTCATAGAATAGCAGTTTCTTAACGTCTATATGATATTTTTAACTATAAGAGCATCGAATTTTTGTATAATCCAATTAATTTTTTTTAATATAATAGAACGTTTAGATTCGTTGATGCCAAGGGAGTTCTGAAATTTTGGATCGCACATATTCCATTACTATAATAATTATTATTTCTCATATTTCTCATGAAGCAAAACGTAAATAGTATACATAAATTTAATTTTCCAATCAAAATAATGAAAAAATAAACCATGGAAAATTATTTCTCAATTTGTTGGTCGTTATGTAGCAATTCAAAAATGTGTGTGATTATTAAAATTTGTTTGAAATTTTGATACTTCTCCGTTTAGCAGGCGCACATATCGCCACGTTGGCGCTATTGGCGACAACACACAACATATATACTCAAAAAAAAATATTCAAAAAAAAATAGTTCTTGAAGGGTTTTTTTATCCGCTTTTAATATATTATACAAAAGATGTTACTGATGAGAAAAGACCTCGACTTGTTTTGAAATTGTGGTAGTAAAAGTTTACCAGCGAGAATACTCCGTTTGGCGTCGGTTGTATCATTTTTGGCGACTTTATCGACTGCGCCGTAAAAACGGAAAAGTACCGAATTTTTTTGTTTTGTTTATTGTGGGCGTCTAATGACTAATTTTTAAATTTTATTATTGAAATTTAGATTATAATAATCATAATTCTTTGAAGATTATTTAGCTGAGAATACTTCAAGCTCTAATTCCTCTTTTATCCTGTATCAGATTGGAAACAAATCATTTATAGGAGTTTTTAAAAATAATAATTCACAGAAGATATGTAAATTTCTTACAAATAAAAAATAAAGATTTGTAGAATTGGAAAAATTAAAAATTTTATTTTTAGAGTAATTAATTGTGCTATCGATACTTTCGTATTCTGAGGTATGTCTTCTACATGTTAATATTTTTTTAGGCAATTCAAACTAAATTCCGAAAAATTTTAAAATGAATTTATTGTGGAAATAATTACCTATCAATTGAAACAATCAATGATTAAATTCATACCGGTCACACGATAAATGTAATCACAAGTGTTTTCCAATAAATTCAAAGTTGGTATTAAACTTGTATTGATAAAATCCAGATACAATTTCTTATTTGAGAATTGGATAAAAATATCCAAGTATTAAGCTTCTTCAAAATAAATAAATAAATAAATATTTGGTAGTAAAAAAATATATATATATATATTATACGCACTTTTAAACCAAGTGCATTTTATGTACCTGAAGTGGCGCGCTTTTATGGAGGACAGAACCTGGAACCTTTGGATCAAAAACCAAGTAACTTAACCACTACACCAAAATGATCACCATGGTGGGGAAGTTGTTACTGGCTTATATAGATTATATCGCTACATACCCATGTAATTTATTGATGTTAGCAAATACTTATACTTTTAAAAATAAAATTTCTGTAAAAAGAAAGAGTTGGCAATAGTGAGAGGTGGATGAACTGATTGGCTGGAAACACGTGATTGTATTTATTATGTGACTGTGACGTCACATGGGTTTAGCTCATTACCACGAAATTGTTATCATCAGATGACAGTATTATTTCATCAGTGCTGCACAGTATGCTTTTAACAAATCAAATAATTTTGAAATGCGTAGAATATATGTTGTGAGGGAAGGACTCTCTCTTCCCTCAGTGTGGGGAGGTCGGAAGGAAGACTAGCCATGTTCTAAAACACTTAATTTATTTACAGCGCAAACCACGACACAAGTTCGATCTACCTAAGTTAAGAGATGCACCCAATTAATAAATATGAAGACAATTGACGAGGTATGCGAGATATGAGAAGATTTTAAATACTTTAGTACACTTACTTAATTCAATAGCTCTGACTTCTTAGCTATCTAATCTAGATTCCATCTCAAGTGACGGATCTTTAACTTAAGTGATACAATTATCAATTACTGAATATCCGCGTCGCACATTCAATTTGATTCATCACTGCTCCGCTAGCAGTCTATCCAATCTCTAACCTAAAAGCTTAGGCATTATACAGTAGTCCTAATTTGCATGTTCGCGTTCTCTTCTTCGGAGGAAACTTTCTAGTAAAATAATTTTTTAAGGACCAAAAATTCCCCAATAGGATTGTTTGTGAGAAGATCGCGGATAGAGCCGTCACAACATAAGTGTTCATTACAACGTTTACAAGAATAAGTTAAGCATTATCTTATTTTCTATAAAAGCATGAACTACAGAACCACTTTAAAATTAACAATAAATAGAGATATAAGTTGTTCAAAAAATTATATGAGTATAATAGTGTAGGAAAAAGTAAAAATAGATATCTAAATAATTTCAAAAAAGTAAAATCAAATGTGAAAGAAATTATTAAGAAAGAAGAATAATTAATAGCAATAATAAATTAGTAAATATATATAGTGCTTTTTTTGTGTGGAAAAGTTTTCTAAAAGAGTAGTTACTTAAACTTTCCAACATTCAATCATTTGACATCTTTGAAACTTTCTTAACTCTTTTGTTGTCATGGTAACAAAATAGCAAAAAATTTAATGAAATTTAACATTTTTATAATCAATTGGGAAAACACACTCGTGAAATAAAGATAAATTTGCTTAAATATATCTTTCACAAAGATTAAAAATCATGTGGCAGTTTTTTTTAAACTATTGTTGAAACACATTTTGAGGGGGAAATATATCTGTCAAATACACCGTTGTTCGAAACATTTCACACACAAGTAACAAATGAAAATATATAAATTTACGGAAAAAATCATCGTTTTGTCATAAAAATAAAGAATCAATTTAAATTCGATCATGTTTACATTTTGTAAATCCTTGACCTTCATATTTGGTCTGACGACTTGGAGACAGCCGATTTCTCTCCTGTCATAAAAAAAAGAAAATAAAAATAAGAAAATAAATTCGCTTATCCTTAAGTAGAGCTTCGAACTTGGCAAGTCTCCAACGTAAATAGAGCAGTGTAGTTCCTGAAAAGAGCCACTATCTTAACGGTGATAGGTGCAGGAATTCGAAAAACTAGTAGAAGCCCTGGTATGAGGGAAGACCCCAACATGGACAGACTGCCGAGAAAGAATATTGGAAGATCTGATTTTTTTATGGATGAATAAATTTGTTCTAAAAATTCCGGGGGTGATGGTAGAAAGTGCCATCACTAAGTGGTCTGTTTTTGTGATTGACGATTAAGGGGCGTCTGTCACGTAGATGTTGTTACTCTTCATTAACTTCTCGGTACCAATTATTTGTACTATAATTACTTTGGTTTTTATTATGTTGTTTTATATGGAAGTTGGAATTAAAACTTTTTTCTGTGCTAAATTAAGTTTATGGTTTATCCTTTGAAATCATTTTTTTTTAAAAAATAGTAATTGAATTACTGATATGAAAGTTTTAAAGAGGTTGATAGTTGTTGCCTAAAAAGGTTTCAAAACTTAATCGAAAATTGTTCCAAAGTGATACATTTATTACAATATTGTGCTTTGAATTGGCAGTTTTTTTTATGATGTTAGAAGTATGTGTGTGGTTATTATCATTTTAATCTTTTATCGAGGGATTTTATTTAATTTATATTGGTCTTGAGCTCAAAGACTTCGTGTGATATAATTAAGTTTTAGCCTACCCGTCTAAAGGGAAATAATACAGGGTGGTTCCGAGTTCATGGTACAAACTTTAAGATTAGGTACAGAGCATTGTAACAACCTTTTTTTGTATAGGAATGTGTGGGCGCAAGTGACGCGGTGAGGCACAAAAACAAAAAATAAGAGACGAAGGGAAAGACAAAATGTTTGTTGCAAGCGTCGTTGACCAGTGTAATGTTTACAATAACTGTTCAGCACATGAGCTATGAAGTCCAGCTGCAGCGTACATTGCGGTATCAACCACTGGCAGTCGAAGAAGATAGTCTGCCGTATTCAAAGCTTGTACTCGCTGAAAATGGAAAAATGTAAGCGATTTTCGTTTAACACTCTATTAACTCTCTCACTTACGTGATGAGCAACAGCTCTTGTACTTGACTCAGGTCTATAAGCCACAACGTTCAAGATGCTTTCTTACAAGCTTAGACTGCGTACAGCTCTTCATCGATCAACATCATGTCTGGTGACGTGGAACAAACGTGACGATGTAACCGCTGAAAATTCTATCATTCGGCATTCGTCGATCAGAAAACTTGCGATCAGAAACGATGCATTCGTAGCGCAGCTCTGCCGTTACCATTTGCACGACTGTACATGCAATCTATGTGTCTGCATTTTTGGCATACGTAATATCTCCCATCGTAGACGCCAGCACAATTGCGAATGGTGCTTTCCCCTACTGAGATGCATCATGTTGAACGGCTGCTAGACATCTACTGTCCCATACCGGCAACGAATCCAACCGATAACTCAATTTCTCTTTTCTATTATTTCCTCTGTTTGTGCCTCACCGCGTCACTTATGTCCATACATTCCTCAATAAATAATTGTTACAATATCCTGTAACAATTATTTATTGATTATATATATACAGGATATTGTATCAGTAATTGTTACAATATCCTGTATCTCCTAAAGTTTGTACCATGAATTCGGGACACCCTGTATATTGTTAACCACAACTTTATCTCCTAAAAGAAGTACCACATTCGCGTTTTTTAAAACAAGGTGATGCAATATTGCATCATTCTCGTGTTGTGACCAATAAGAAAAGGTTTTACCGGAAATCATGATTCTAAAAGCTTCTGGTTGAGAAAACTATAAAAGCTAAAATTTCCGGAGCGAAAAACGCTTTCGTCCCCCCCCCCCTTTTTTTTTTTTGCTTGAGCGCGTTTTTGTTGTTCGTGTTGTTCCTTGATGTTTGTGATAGTCAGTAAAATATGGATTTTAAAATACGGAGAGAAGTCTGATCCTTTCAACGACTGCAACCAGACACAGTATTCCGCAAGTAAAATGTTTTAATTCCAGTGAAATCGTTTCATAGTATAAAATTTTTTAATAAACTACTTGAAAGACTGAAATGACTTGTGTGTGCATATTGAAGGTAAAAGATATTGAAATATAGGAAACTTAAAAAAAAAAGGATGGATCCTGCGGTATTAAAAACGATGCTGACTGAGAACAACTTTTAAATTTTCATAAAAGAGGGTTTAAATCATTTTTAAAGCTAGCCAACTTTGCCCCCCCCCTTTTTTTTATTTATAAAACTAACGAAATCGTATGAAATGTAATGGATAGAAGGTCTAAATCTATATTATAAGTAAAAAAATAGCAACTTACTTAAAGATGCATTCGAAAATGCTTTGCTCATGATGAATTAATAAATAATAAACAAGTTATTGCCTGGTTCAACAATCCAAATACTTATTCACTGTAAGAAAATTATAAGCCGAACTGCAGCAAGGGGCGATAAGTATATAAAAGTATTTTTACTAAAATATTTATAAGCCAAAAATATGAAGTTAATAACTAAAATTATAGGATATATACTTAGGTTTAAAATTCACGCACATTCATGACCTAGAATCATGTTAAAAGTTTGTAATGTTTGCAGTGGATCTATTGTAAATGGACTATCAAAATCCGCGCGTGCTTTACTTATGAAAAACTTCTCAAATATGTGGACTTTATCTAAGCAAAGAAATTGCTGTCTTAATGGATTGTAAATTTACAGCTTTTCATTTAGTTTCAATTATCTATATTGTGAATGAATTTAAATTTCACGAGTAACATATATTTATGTGATTGATATGTTAAATTCTTGTACATAAAAAAAAGGCTGGGATTGTTTTATAATCAATTCGATTTTGACCTAATGTTCTGGTTTGATTCGCTCTTAAAATAAGGTTAAAAATCAAAAACACAAGTCCTATTTTTTTTATTTAAATCAAATTGAATACCAAAAAAGAAATGAATATCTTTTGAACTGCCAAACAGTTATTAGTTCATTTTTTAATTTTTTTATATTTATAAATAATAACATCTTCATTAAAAATGGATTGCTAATAGCTTGTTTCAGAAACACAAACAATCTTTTAAAAAAAGGTAAACAAAGCAATAACCTTCTTATTTTTTACACATCAGGGAACGAACGAATTTTATTTTTTAAAATTTGACCTATTTTTTTGAAACAGTATCGCATTTAATTGACTGAACTAGATCAAATTGTTTTATCGAATAAATTTAATCTGTTTTATAAAGGTTAGGACATGCAAAAATTTTGTTCTGTTTTGAGAGAAATTTAACTTTTATTATCATTAGGTTAAAAATGTTACACCTCAACACTTGTGACATTTTTTCTTTATTTTGCCCTTATGACATATTTTATATCGTATGGGATAAAAAGTTAAAGGAAAAAAGAAGGTTTCGACTCTTAAGTAGTTAAATTAAATTTTTTGACCGAAAAAAGTTGTTTGTGTTGCCAATGTGCCTTAAAAATATATAAAATAATATAAAAAATATTTTCATTTCATACCCGATGTGAATGTTTTTATATTCATACAATAATATTTTTACTCTACGATGAGATTAAATTTACTTTACAATACTCTTTAGATTTGTCTATTCTTCTGGGAAACAAACTTCGTTCCGTTTTCATTTCATATGAATGGTTTTCTTAGTGGGATTGTGCGATGTTATATAAATGTTTTAACTCTCTTGGGAGAATTTTATTTTAGTTTCACTCCACCTCATTGACTTTCTTTTGTGTGGATAAAAATACCTTTTTTTTTTATGAGTTCATTGAATTTTCCTAAATAATGAATTCATTGTTGATTCTGTACTATTCCTTGCTATATAATATGTATTTATACTTTTTTTTAAAGTTTTATTTTTTACTCAAAGATAAGAAAGACATTAGAATTTACTAAAAAGCGGATATAATAGCTTATAAAAAAGCTATGTGGAAAAGTATTATTTTTCCCTCCAGGATTAGAATAAAGAATTATTTGACACGTTCACATATGTGATAAGCATATAATCATGTAGGTATTTATTTTATGTAGTGTTTACATGTTTAAACAGCAATTGAGAGATGCGATTATCCCTCCTCCCCGTGGCCGCGATTACCTAGTGGTTATGGTCACTAAAACTCGTGGATCGCCTGTTGCGGGTTCGAATCATGGTGCCACTGAAGACCCGTCGTGTAGAGGAGTCTGATGCATGTCAAATCTGTGGAGGCTCAAAGTCCTTCCGTTGATTTGGTGCGGTAGTTTGGAGGGAGGTTGCTAACCCCGAATGTCGTCTACGTTACTTGAGAGAAGGTCAAAGCTACGAGGTCCACCGTCAGTAACTCTCGTGATGTTTTGAAGTGCGACATTAATATAAAACTCTTCTCACTCGTATGCATTTTTCTATGCTTTAAATTTCTCTAGTATCCCGTACTTCCTTCTTCGTGCCGTATTTCATTGACCTTTAGTATTTTTCAGTGGTCTTCAAACTTTTTCTACTCATTGAACCCTTAGAGCTATAAGGTGTTTTTAGGGAACACCATCCCCCCCCCCCCACACACACACACTTCGAAAAATATATCTTAAAATATTTAAAACAGATCAACACGTGTTATAGGTAATTTGTTTCAAGACAATTTTTTAAAAAAAGTATTGCATTTATTATTAAAAAAATTTTATGTAATTTGTGACCCAGTTGTCACCTACACATGCATTATATTTAGTAACTGAGTTACGTGCCTGCATTTTTTTTTTTTTACACAAACTGTCGAGGTCTAGGTCTTTTTAAATTATCTGCAGTCGTGTTTCATATTCTGCATTTAATTGTTCTTATATTCCGTTTTTGCAGCCATGGACGTCGAGAAATGTTTTTTTCACTTAAATACATTGTTTTGAATGTCATTAAAATGTTTCTAGCTGTGTGAGAAATCCTGTTTATTTTGCAGGAATTTGCAACCTAAAATTTAGGATCTGTTCTTGTTGAAGTTTAAATTTTAGTGTCAAATATATTGATATGTCGATAAGTTGTTCCCTCTCCCTCATTATAGGGACTTTTTTACCACAAATGAAAAAGGTACATTTTTCATTAAAAAACTATTTAGCTATGCAAAACATTGCACTGACGAGTATAAAATTGTTTCGTTGGATCCGGGATAGTAAATATTAGATTATTCACTATTTAGTACATATAAAGAAAAAACCATTTTAATTTTATTTTATTAATATTATAATAAAAGTTTAAATAGTATTATAAAATAAAGTTCTCATGTATAAATAGAATTTACAGTTTTAATTGTGGTGACGAGCATTTAGAGATACTCGTAGTTACACAAACTTCATAGAAAATTGAATATGTGCATACACATTTATAGTTTTCTTTTAGATTTTTTTGCTGTGACTTGTGGAACCCCTGGCTATGTCTGGTGGAACCCCAGGGTTCCATAGAACACAGTTTGAAACCCACTGGCATATATAAAGTAATGATTTTGAAATGATAGAAATTAAATATTCAGTCTATAAATGATATATGACCAACCCATTGCTTTAAGGGATTTTGGAAAAACGCAAGATTATACAATTAGAAAAACTTATTTTTTCATGGATTATTAACTGATTGAAAACAAAATTTAAAAAAGAAAGAAGGTTCATGTAAAAATGGAGATGGGTTAAATGAAAAGGTTTTCCATAAGAAAAACAATTGAAACCGAAGTAGTTATTGATGAATGAAATAATATATAAACCAGAACTATTAGATGGATTGTTCGTAGAAACTAAGGAAAATTTAATCCAGTTTAATATGAGTATTTATTCCAAAAGAGGAAACCATTACGATGTTGTTATATATTTTTCTCGTCATGTCCTATCAGCAAAATTACTATTTCATGTACTGTTTCTTTTATGAATGCTTTATTTCTAATTTCTACTCCCCCCCCCCTTTTTTTTTTCTTTGTCATCTTTTCATTTCAAATAGCACCATGAAACCTTTTTGTGTCATTCACGTGTGCATTTGTAATTTTGCTTACTCATGAATTGATAAATTCCCGTGAGTAATATGCCACATGTATCCATTACTTTCCTTAATGCATGATTTGTTTTCTATTTTTATCTGCAAACTAATACACTAGTACTGCCGCCCAAACAAATATGTATGATAAAATATAGTTAAGAACTTTTTGTTTGGTAATCATTGCTTGAATAATAAATTTTGTGATGGAATAATTGCTGTAATTCCTATAGTAAAAGAGATAGAGTTCTATAATGGATTCCAGATGGTTTCCTCTCTTGTTTTTTTTAGAAAAAAAAAAAATTTGTTTTCAACGTTAATGATATTTTTTTTAAAACATTTATTCCGATTTTAATGTGTGAATATCACATAAACCTGCATTCTTAAATAAAAAAAATCGAATATAGAACGATAAGCAAGCATTAATAAAAATATTGTAGCATATGTTTTTGCTTTTTGATTATAGTTCATTCAAGTTCTTGAAAGAGCGGGAAAAAAAAAACCTTAAAATAAATTGGCATAGAATGAGAAAGACGATTTAATCCAAAAGAGAAGTCTTAGCAAAAATTTTATGAAACTTTTCAACTTCTGTTTTAATATGAAAATGTATTTTTAATTTGTTATTCATTAGTTTATTCTCAGATATACTAAAATGCACATATTTCTCGCTGTCTTAAGGTGTTAAAAGAATGTTCATTTTGCCAATTTAAATTTGAATTTTACTTTGTTTTTTTTTAAATCTCTTTGTCTTGGTTATTTATAGAGTATATATTTTATCTGCATGTTAAGAATCAAAATTTCATATAAATCTGATTTATTCAACGCTGGTTAGGGAATTTTTACAATTATTCCCGCCTGCCTGCTTATTTCTGTGGATTTTTCTGAATAAATTATATTTATTTTAATTATATGCATATTTTCTTTAAGTAATATAGATCATTGGAAATATTTTTCATGTTTTATTGAAGAAAAAAAATCCTGAATCATCATAGAAAAATTCTATCTTTCAATTGTTAAAATCTTTTAGATTTAATGTTTAACGTTTTGAGCGTAATCGTGTCTTTTCTAGTGATACTTAATGTTTTAACTTATTTTAAACTTTTGCACAGATACTTTCGTCCTCGGAATTCAGCAGGATTTTTTTCATCAGTTATCCATATTAATCTATATGTAAAAATAACTAGATTTTTTTATGATTAAAATTTACGGTGCGAAAGGGAAAATGCTTTGGCGGATTGTGGTTTAGGTTACTTTAAATCGGCGTGGTTCAAAAGCTACAAATAACTTAGTGTTGTAGACTCAAACTCATCCTTCGAAGAAAGAATACGTAAAATATTCTTTTTGATTTTCGGCGGAAAAACTTGCATTTATTTAACACGGGAAAAGAAGGAGGGGGAGTGGAAATCGCCCTTTGATTTTGTATCAGGAGAGTGAAATTGAAATCGTAGGTATTCTTACATTTAAACGTTGCTTAAAATATTCTCTAGCTTTCTGTTTGATTAGACGAATTTCACATCTTAAACATGGATTCTGTTGAATCCATAAAAAATATAGTTTTGTTCAAAAAGGAATCGGACCTGAGTCGGCAACCTTGTAGTTGCTTGTGCCAAACCAATCTATCAATATAATTTAGAATGCCGCACAATATAGAAAATATTTGAAACAATTCAATTCCCTCATCAATGCGTGCAGAATTAGGGAATAAATGTCAAGAATACAGATTTAGATTTTATTAACTATGCATCATTAAAAGATATTTATTTACTTAAAATAAATAATGCAAAAAGTAACTATTCATTCAAAATAAATAAATAATACATTATAGTTTTAAAAGACTAAAAAACACCGCTTTATATAGTTAATTAAACTAAGTTGTAACTTTATTTTTCAGTCGCCAAATCTGTAAATGGGATCTGAAATTAGTCGCCAAATGCGGGATGTGATCTAAAAATGGGAAATCGTTAATCCTGATGGTCCTGATCTGGACAATGGAACAAAATTATTAAACTATTGTATTGTCATCTGTCCTGGACAAGTGAGCAAAATTTCGAATTAATCTGACCTTTAAAAAAGTGTTATTGAGTTCAAAGATTCTGTTACATACAAGTGAAGCTTATAAAAGGGTGTTAAAAATTAAAATTGGTCGTATAATATGTATTATGTATCTTTTAAATGTATTTACTAGGATAAGGAATAAACAACATAAAACATGAGTATTCCTTCTATATAGTTAAATAAAAAGTAAATGTAAACTTTATCCCTACAACTCTCTACTAATCAAAGTATCAAGGGTATAATTTGTGACTTTAATATGACAATTGATACTGAATGTTCAGTATAATTCTGACATTTTTCTTTTCATTATATGTAAACATGGAGCATGATTATATCAGTTCATTAATGATTAATTTATTGATGTGAGACATTCATATTCACGCTCTACATTTTGTTTGTCTTTCGAACTAATTTTTCATCTGTCATTTTATCAATCTCATCTGCAAACTTCCCTGTAACATAGCTTGCTGAAACCTTAACTGTCTCTAATCAACCTCCCTCCCAATTCTACGAATGATGGTGGTAACTCGGTGCATTTAAATGCGACAGCACATAAACATTTCGAGGACATTAAACATTACTCTCCGACGACGTGTGTCAAGTCTTCGTTCCAGCCACCAGAATTAAGAAACAAGCAGTGTTCAACTTTGCATAAGTGTTTTGATTTTGTGTGGGCCCCTAGAAATTGCCTTGCCTCTATTCCATCTGATCATTACGGTTTTCCTTGGCAAATTACGACAAGCTGTCGCCTTTGGTTTCCGAGTTCAATATTTAGTTACTTCATTTTCTATTTCTCTGCTGAGCGTACGATTCTGATTCTCTTAACATTATTCACTCGTGTTTTGAGATTTAAATGTCTGTTTATGCAAATGACTGCACTCAATCTAAATGGTGAATCCGCAACATTTTTCTAGGAGGGATGGAAGTTTATATTAACATCTTAATTATTGTGAGCCTTGTATAAGTTTTGTATCTTGCATGTTTCACGTGAAACAGTTGTTGACAGTTAAAGATTATACAAATGAATAAAAATGTTAATATACAAAGAGAAAGTTTGTGTAATTGATATCACGTATTTTTAATTTATAATTTTTATTGCAATGTGGGGAGGGGTATCCCCTGTAAGTCTAATGGTAGACCTCCCATTGTATAAATTATACAACCCCCATTGTACATTTCAAAAAAGTGTAAATAATTTATATCGCCAATATTACTTTCTGTTGTATTTATTTTATGATAAAAATTGTAATATTCGCAAGTAACGCCGTCTCTTACTTTATAATGGAGTTTCAATGGAAACTTGGCGATACAGCGAATTTGGCATCATTTTGGTGATCAAATTTGGGAGCTTTACGCTATGTTGGCGACTTGGACGCCATATGGATGCTTCTGGAAATTATTGAGAATTCTATAATATCTCGGATCTTTGACGAAAGCGGAGTTTTCGAGAAGCCGCTGATAGGTAAGAGAGATCCCCCATGGAGACTGGCGCACTTGGGGGGGGGGTGCTCCTCAGGTCTGGACCCCCCCCCCCACAAAGCCTTTGGTTTCTTTTCCGATTGGTTATAAGCCTATATCAGTACGTAAAATTTAAGTATTTGTTATTAATTATTAATTTATTATTAATGCTAATTAGTCATTCAATATTTAATTTGCTACTGTTTTTTGTTACCGAAAATCGACAAAATCAAAAGAATATGTTTGGCTTTGTATTGGAGCATGATATAGAATACAGGAATTTCGACCCTACCCCCCTTGAAAAATTCTTGTGTGTGCTACTGCCCATGGAAATCCTTCTTGGCGCTCCTCTTCAGTTAAATTCAACTTTTTACCAATCATTTTTACAAATTATACCTTATAAATTTATTATAGCATCACGAAAAACTTTTTTTTATTTTGAGAGAGATAATATAAGGCGATTTTAGCTATCTTTTTAAGGACTCAAATGAATTACTATTGTGTGTTGCAAATTTACGTGTGGGGGGGGGGGAGCATCCGACGCGACTCCAATTATTTCAATTAAAAAAAGTTTTATTAATATTAATAGACAAGGATTAGCTGATGTCTTTACGAAGACAAATCGACGTATACAGACAAAGAATATTATAACAAATTATTTACAATAGTGAAAATCGCACTCGTTATAAACAAGCTTTACAGCGTTCTAGAAACGGCATTCTAAACTGACCCACTAGCAGGAACTCCGACAAATAGTCTCTGTTCTCGCAGTTAACGCGCACGAATGTACTCTCTTCTGAATTGACTCAGCTCTTTGTTTCATAGGTCCTTTGTACAGCGTCATTGGATAAAAGTGTTGATCCTAGAGGCTTCTCAATGATTCCTTGACGATATCGTATTTTTCGCCAAATTTATCGCCAATCTGGGAGCTCTAGTCACATCTCCTGGGGTTGCCATATTTTATTTTTCAGAGTTTACGCTGGGAAGCGAACTTGTAAACCCGACTTTCCCACAAGGAGACACCCCTGCAGGGAAAAACACTTCACGTATTCAATATGCTTTTACTTCTCAATGTTAATTTCCGATTATTGCTATTCATTTTAATTACTCACGCATCTATATTTCATGAATGAAGGGAAAAAGTAGATAAGTGTCTAATTCAATAAATCTTTCGTGGATTTCAGTTCAATAATACCAGGATTTTTTTTTAGAAAATCCAACAATTATCTATGACCTTTTAATTTGATTTTTGAAACTAAACTCACATGTAATTTCCTCTGAATATTTTCTCTTTTTTTTATATTATGTTTGAAACCATTAACAAAATTAGTGTATAATTTTTTACGTATTATGTTATTCTAGACTTTTTATGAAAGTTTATTTTTAGGTTTTCACGTGTTTATTTGCTTAATGACTGCCTACGTTGAAAATGTCGTTTTTCGACTACATAAGGCAATTTTTTTTATTTCAAAATCGTATAGTTTGAACATTTTTCTTTCCAAAAAATTTTTCTTTTTCCTTAACGCGAAATAGAAATGAAGTTATAGTGATTTTAAGAAACATACTCTTTGCAAAAGGGAACCCGAAGTAGCATTTCGAAACCGGAAGTTGCAGAAAATTGCAATTTTTAACTCAAATACTACAGTTTCTCTCATTTTTTTAATTTATAAAATATATTTCCATAATTTTTCTAGCGTTTCAGCCATTACTTTATTATTAGTGTTGTTATTTTTTGCTAAAAATTAGCAACAAACAGTCTAGTTACATTCTTGCTTGGACATCAAAATGATGTCACATTTTTGTAGAACATGTTCAAAGCAAACTAAAGTTCCAGGTGCTGCTTCTAATGCACATGTTTATTGCAATCATAAGGGTTCTGTGCCAAACATGGAGACTGTCGGAGCATATCGCACATTTGAGCGATCAGAGAATCTTCGTAAATTGCAGTATACTGATTACTATGGTGATGGGGATTCCAAAGCATATGAATCCGTAAAAAGTTTGTACGCTCCTAATACAGTTAATAATTTAGAATGTATTGGTCACGTGCAGAAAAGGGTTAGGAATCATCTCAGAAAGTTAAGAAAGTCAGTGAAAAGATTGGGAGGGAAGAGAAAATTGACGGACAATTTTATCGACAAATTGCAAAATTATTACGGAATAGCAATTCGCAGTAATACAAAAAATTTAGCAAACATGCAAAGCGCAGTTATTGCTGCATTTTATCACTGCTATTCCAGTACTGAAAAGCCTATGCATGGTCAATGCCCAACAGGAACAGATAGTTCGTGCAAATTTCAAAAAGCAAAGGCACGGTAAAATATTCACCGCCAAAGCCCCTGGACTCCCACAAAGTATTATAAATATTGTGAAATCACACTACTTAAAACTATGTGATCAAAAACTCTTAAGAAAAGTGTTTACAAGGAATGACTCAGAATGGCTATGAGAGTTTCAATTGTGTTCTGTGGAATTTAGTTCCTAAGCAAAACTTTGTTGAACTCCAAATTTTGCAATTTGGGGCATATATAGCAGTTCTACTATTTAATGAAGGTGCTAGTGGCTTATTAAAAGTGATAAATAAGCTGAGGTTAAATGTTGGTAGCTATATGATACGCGCATATTAAAATTGTATGTCTATCGACGGATAAACGACGCAGAAACACGTTCATTACCCTTTACAAAATTAAAAAGGAAAAAAACTCGAGTTCACCGAAAGAAAAAAGGGTTGCACCAGGGAGAAAAGGAAGGTGTGACATATCATCCTGTTGAATTTTAGATAATTTTGTAAAGTATGTATGCGTTTTTCTCAAAATTATGTTTTCAAAAGAAACTCCTTGCGAGATGCATGATATTTTAAGAACAAAACAAGATAATGCTTTAAAATTTTGTGTGAATGTTTTTTATACTATTTTTCATAAAGTGGACCATAAGTTTTGTTGTAGGTTGAATAGTTTTTCACACATTTAGTGTAGTTTTTATAAAGAAAAACCTTAAAAAATATCAAAATCTTCATATTATAATATATAATTGCCTGTAATTTTTTTGTATTTTAATATTTCTCTTAAATTTTGGTTCATTTTAAGAAGCACCATAGTATGTATGTTGTGTATAAAGGAAATTAAGATAATTGCATTAGAATTTTTTATACAGTGTTTCCCGTTTTAGTATAAATTTGGTAAAATTTCCTTCAAAACAACCAATTTTTCTAAAAGTACAATATTTATTTTAAAGTTTTTGTGTATTTACATATTTTTTTCTATTTTTCTTTCTAAAAACACTCAATTTGTTTCAAAAAGTTGTTTCTTTTTACAAAATTGGGTCCGAAGGTAGGCAGTCACCTTATGATTTAATGAATTTTTTAGTTATTTTGAATATTCAAAAATCACAACAATTTGTTACAAATCAGTTTAGTGCAAAAATATCCCGACTTTATTTTGAAAATTGAAAATAATATTACTAGTTTATTTAAAGCTTATTGTTTATTTTTGTTTATCACTCAATTCACACAATTTTTGACCAATATTAAATTACTTTTTTTCTTCATGCAACGAAAGATAGGTGTATTTATAAATAAATGCCTTTTCTCCTTAGCAATCCCATGTCTATCAAAGAATTACGTTGCCACTTTGACAGTAGAAGAAACGTGTAATGTTTTAAAAATAAATAAATCGAATAAAAATTCTGTCTAGATTTCAAATGGAAAAGAATAACAGTGGAAATTCCCTACATTAAAAGAACTTTTCAAAAGCTTGGGGAAAAATAAATAACAAAGAAGAATCGCGCTGAAGCTCAAGAATGGAAAAATTAGAGGAAATATATTTTTCATTTTTTTCCCCTTCGCATGTGAAGCAAAGAAAAGAGATGTCAAAATGTGACAGAAATCACACTTTCAGCGGAAAATAGAAATAAAAAAGAATATAGTTTATGGATGTGAGAGTTGACATTCTTTTAAAAAAAAAATTCGTGACTAAATCATGTCATGTCGTTAAATGTTCTGAAAGAAAAACGTAAAATGGTAACAAATTGTCGGCAATTTTTCTTGAAAACTAGAGTTTTAAAAGGAAAACACGTATTTTATTATTATTATTTTTTGTATACGAAAGAATTCTTATTCCCGTAAAGTAGCTTAATTCCATAAAAGCCGTGTAGACTTTTCATAAAGTCTAAATTTTCACTTTGAGAATGGCATTTATTTCTGTTTCTTACGTTGCTGATTTTGCTTTATATAAGAAAAATTATTTATTTTATGCGTTATACCACAAATCGTTGTTTTGTGAATTCTCGTATATTTCTTTTGAATCAAATTCTCAATACCTCAATTTGTCTTTTAAAACAATATTTATTTTTGTTATCCTTGATTGGTTAAAGTTCTTCTCAATACAACAGAAAACATTTCTAAATGGTGTATAAATGAATAAAAATCTGTTTTGAAATAATTTTTCTAAAATATTGCTGGTAAGATGAAATTGTTTGTAAATGAAAAATAATAAATATCACTCACGATTATGAGAAAAACATGTGCTTTTTTTCTAGAATAAAAGTTCTGATTTTTGTTAAATTTTTTTACTTAGTTTTTACCAAGATTCCTTTGGAATATTTCATGTCTTGCAATAATGTCTAACGGATTAATTTGATGCTGAACTTTTAAAGAATCGGTTATATATATATATATATATAAGTGAGGTATTTTTTTCTATACTTTAAATAATATTCAGCTGTAACGTTTTGAAACGATGCTAAAAATTACTAGGTTTGAAAACGAATAGTAACGAGATGTTATAAAATTTATATAATCTAGACATTGGAGTATAAATTTAATTATTTCAATTTCAAAAGTGGAATTCACATTTAATAATGCCTATACTAGAAACAACTGATTTCCTCTGTCCAGCGTTCATTTATATTTTGTAATAAATTTAATGCATTTATTTAACCGTGAGGAAAAGATTTTGTTTTTCAATAAATATTTTATTTACTTCAATTTTTTTTTTTTTTTTGTATAATATTTCTTAAAATGATTTTTTTCCCCTCAATATGTATGTATTACTTTAGTTTTCTGTCTTCCAAATGAACTTTTCCCCTTAAAATAAAATGCCTTTAATGTTTCAAAAATTTAATTTCCTAATTAAAGTTTTTAATTTTTAAAAATATTGCATTATTTATAATTGAATGTCATTTTCTAACAATTTAAACAGAGGTTTTTAACAACAATTTAACATTTTTCAAATTACATCTTCCTATCATTGTAAATTTCATTTTGTAGAACAGTGCGTTTTCAATAAACCCTCGTGTTGCGCCAAACATGACATTAATTGGAAACCCATTAAAGGATTTTCGGAGATTCGTTAGCTTGTGCAAGAAAAAAAAATGAGCAACTAATTATCATTAGCTTTACAGCTAATTAGATCTTTCGTTGTAAATGTTTTCAATAAATTGCAGTGATTTTTTACTAATATTTCGATAACAGATAATGATCCCGTAGCTCATTAATGGTATTTGAAATTAATAACAGCAGTTTTCACACTAACATGATTTAACGCCGTTTTTCTGGAAATTTTCTAATAATCAAGTTGCATTCGTATAATGTTTTAATTTGAGATATTTATATAATACTATATTATATTTATATAATAATACTACCATTATTTGGAATTTGTTGTTACTTATTTATTTTTATTAAATTTCTTGTGCTAAGACGGAAGTACACTAATACCCCAAACTTACGCGATAGGCGGGACTAAGTGATAACCGCGTAAGTCGGGGTGATTTCACATATACAGTAGAGCGTCGTTTATCCGAACGTCTATTATCCGGAGCGTCAAATATCCGAACCAAAGTCCGGATACGTTTTCGAAGAGTTGCAATGCTCGATAGTTGTTTCGTGTGAGGCCAAAAATGACGGGAAAACCCAAGGTGAGGGATATTTGGGGAATTTCAGTTGTGTGATTTGGTAAACATCTATTAGGTCAGTTTGTTTCCAAGTAAAGGGCTGTATACTTTCTCTTTTGTTGAGTTTTGTTGATGTAAAAACCTGGATGGCATGCGATGAAGAAGACTGTGGATTTCAGATGCTAAATGATGACGAGACTGTGACTTCCGTGCAAGAAGAAACCGACCCTGTCGACGATGAAATGGATGAAGACTAGGAAAACAACAACGAAAGTAGAGGCAGCTATGGAGTGGTACGAACAACAATCAGAGTGCTGTCCTACTCAACTACTGCTGCTGAAGAGAATCAGAGAGCTTGCAGTGGAAAAACGATGGTGTAAATTGGTACAGCGAAAAATAAGTGATTATTTTCCCCAATCAAGGTAAAATTGCGACACTTTGCACCTATTTTGCTTTTTCTTTAAGCACGTTTCCCGCATGTGATGATTTTCAATATTCGTATAGTGTCCAGTTTCATATACTAAATGGATCGAATTCAGTTTTCGGTTATCCGAACTGTGCCCGGTCCCAATTGATTCGGATAAACGACGTTCTGCTGTAAATACATATAAATTATTTTTAGTTTGGGTTGGAGACGAAAGAAAAAATAATAATTTGGGAGGGGGATGTTAAGAAAACCTTAGATAACACAAATATAAAATCGCAAAACGAAATTATTTTCTAGGTATGTTTTCATAAAATCGAACAAAGTAATCTACCGGCTCAAAGTCAATTTTTTTTTCTCCCGCTAAATTCCTCGTAGAATGCTAATAATTTTTTTTATTCCTTGTTTTGTTGAAAAAGTACGCTCTTCGTTGGAATCTGCATTTTATAAAATTCGATACCCTTTTTCAATTAAATTGAAGCCTTCTGTCAAATTTCCAAACGTCATTCGATCTTCTGACTGAACTGGGTCAAAAGAGACTCAAGTTCTTCAATGTATTGCTCTTTGCTCGTGCATTTCTATGAGCTCTTCCATTGTCAGCTTCTGATAGTGGGAATCCAGCAGCTCTAGAATGTCATCACTATCCACTTCTAAATTTATTTGTCTGGCAAGAACGACAACTTTTCAATCCCATTACCAATTTCATCAGGCTCTAGCTCTGATTACGCCTCAGTTTCAGTTTTGGAAGGAGAAAAAAATGACGAATCGACGAGATTTTAAAATCGCGTAACTCTGGATTCGCGTATGTCGGGGTAGCGTAAGTCGAGGTATTACTGTGTATCGATTTTTTTATTAATAAATTTTTTTCAAAAAATTGTTTTCGTTTGATAAATTGGCTTCCAACATTATTTCATTTCATTAATTTATGCATGTAAAACTAATGTGGAATCCGAGGGATGGGACTACAATCGGAGAAATGTTTTTATTTGACAGCAAAGAAATTTACAAATTAAAAAAGCTGACATCATACATTCTGCATTTGGTTTTAATACATTTCACCATACCTAAAATTTGGATTTTTGTTGTTGTTGTTGTTGTTGTTAATGGAAGAACTTTTTAAAATTTGTAAAAATATTTCAAAGCCACTAATATTTTTTAGCGAATGAAGTTAAATTAAAGCAATATAAAACAATAAATTAATAAAACTTTTAATAAATGCATGAAAAAGTCACAAACAAAAAGTTGCTCTCGCTTGTTCCAATCAATGTGAAAAAGAAGCTTGCTTCTCTCCGTTGAATGTTTCCGAAAGTCAAATTTTTAAATTTTCTTTTTTAAATTTGAAACACGATTCTAAGTTCGCATTAGTAACTCGATTTCCCAAATTATATTTAGTAAAATCTATATTAAGAACAATTGATTCGATTGTCCATTATATAAATAAAATCTTATATAATAAATGAAACTATAATAATTTTATTTTTATTTTGAATTTTACTTTCGAATCACATGTAAGAATATATAAAATAGCTGTGTCTGCTAACTATTGTTTTAGACTGTTTCTCATACTTCATTTTTTTATTTCTGTTCTTATTTATTTTTCTGAACTAGTGTTTCTCAAACTAGGGATCACGGTCTCAAATGGGGGCACATGACTTGCTGCTGAGGTCGCCAAAAATTTTAGGATTTTTGAAAAATCTTTTTGCGTAAAATAACTTTTTGGATAAGAGTTGCAAAAGAGTTTGCAATAATTTCTGTGAACCAGCAATACAATATTTTTTACTTTTTTCCTACAACATATTTATGTGAGATGTCATTTTCATCTTTAACAACTATGAAATGCAAGTATCGGTCAAATCTAAAGAATATTGAGGAAGTACTTCGTGTGGGGAGGCCGACTATTATTCCAAGATTTAATAACATAATTAAAAATAATCGAGCACACATCCTCCTCATTGATAATTAAATCGTACATATTCCGTTGTTAAAATAAAGGTGATGATCCCAAAGTGAACTCAAAATGACTACATTTAATAAACAGTTTACAGTGTATATAGTTTATTGTTTAATTACAGCATATATAATGTTATTTTTATTTTGTTAATTAAAATTTCTATATCGGAGGTAGGGAACCCACGGCCTCGAGGCCGCATGTGACCTCCGTGAGTTTCTTATGTGGCCTTCATAAAAGATAGCACTTGTATTAATTAATATTTAATTATCTTGATAACATTAGTTTGAAAATCAATGGAATTAAATAAAGAACGGCATGTATGTATGTGTCAATGATTGCTTATGGGAATAGCCAATTATACATTTAAAATGTTAGAACGCCACCTATTGCAGCTTGACAACACTACCAGACATGCTCATTTAAGAGTACCAATTAGGGCTTCACCTTATCAAGCTTGATATATATATATATATATATATATATATATATATATATATATAAAATGAAAAAAATACACAGTATAATAAAATTGATAGTACTAAATTATACCACTAACAAAACTAGAAGATTAAAACCAGATTTCAAGAAACACAATATAAAAAATGATGGAAAAATATATTGTACTAGAATTAACTAATATATATATATATATATATATATATATATATATAGGCGTACATAAATAAAAATACCAACAGTAAAATAAAAAGTTACACCAGTATCTTTGAATTTAATGACTTTGTTAATTAAAAAATAATTAATGATTAATGTTATAACAAATTTTTACCCTTATCTGAATACAAAAATGTTTAATATTGTAACATTTTATGTGAAATAATAAATAAATAAGGATAAAATTTTTAAATGGTATTTCTACATAATGCAGCAAATTGTTAAATCTGTACAAAAACCATAATAGTTTCATAAAAGTCGCATTTATAGGTGCATCTACCCTAGGTAGCCTTCTTTATTACTACTTAATTTACTTGTAGCATCTAATGGTAAAAAGGTTACCTCACCTCTGTTCTATATTATTATATTCAAAGTAAAAACTTATTACGGATGTTTATTACTGTAAAACACAATAATATACTACAAATAAAACACACATTGAAGTATCCAAGTGTGTGTAAACTTTTGCGTAATGCTTATGGGATCGCACTAAATTTTTGTACACAAATGAGTTCGCCACTCCGAAAAGAATAAGAGCCCATGTTCTAAACTAAGTATTTACTGTATTTTTCTATTGTTTTTGTAATTTTACATAAAATTGTGTACAGTTTAATTTAATTGAGAATTTATAGTATCCAAAATTATCCCTACATTGTAATCGTAATACACATCAGCATTTTAGTTCCGAATTCCACAAAAATTCTAATTTAAGTATCTCATCATTTACCTTGCTTACAATTAACTTGAACTTCTATTAAAAAAAACTCTTATGTAAGAATCACTTTCTGAATCCGTTTTACTCATCCTCCTACCTTCGATATTAATTCTCCTGTTTGCCTGTGTCCAAACTCTCACCAAACAGTTCCACCGACTTCCTTTTCAACTCTTAAAAGTTCGAAAAAGAAAGAAAAAAATATTTCATCATATCCTTACATACTTGGATCCTTTGATGCAAACGTTTGCTTTGCATCGCCATTATTTATTCTATTATATTTTATTTACTCAAGCTTCTTTTCCCTTTTAATCGAGGGCCCGATTGAAACATTCTGCACGGAAACTTACTTAAGTTCCCTTAAAAGCTCGGGTCCCGCGTTTACTCAATGGAAAGGTAGCAAGTATCGTTTTCCCCTTTCACTGTAACCAGGGATTCAATATTTGATCGGCCATCTTTTTTCTTTTGTTATATTATTCTTTCTTTTTTTTCCTTCTTCTTTCCACCTTATCGTCTGCCGCTTGGTAAAGTGTTTTTCTTTCCTCGTGTCAATGCTTGTACAGTGGTCGGTGGCAGCACATCCGAATGAAATCGAAACACCTGGAGACGAAGAACGAATGAACCACGAGCGAGAGGTTGATCCTTATCTATTGTCGCTTGATTTTTGCTGTAGTAGAGGGTAGGGAATGTTTATTTATTGACAGGATGAAGAGAACTCAGTTCTATATCACGTTAGAATCTGAAGAGGAAATGGTTGCCTAGGTAACCTCCCCCCCCCCCTCCTTTTGGCAGCACCTGTTCCCGCCGTATGGACTAAGCGCAGATGGAATTAACAGACTCCCTCGCCCCACCACTTTTTTTTTTGTTTGAAGATAATTTGCACTTGTATCTAATCTATGTAGGTTTTGTGGAGATTAGATGTGCATTAACTGATTCTGTTTGCAAATCGGTTTCTCGATAATGTATTATTATTACCTAACTAGGTTTTTGAAATTCCAAATAATTTATAGGAATCGTTCCCGAAATATAATAATTTAGTGCATATATTTTGAATACCTGAATCAATAGAAACTGATTGATGTATTTTAAAAATAATATTATCCATATTTGTGTATTAAAGAAAAGTAACTCACTCACTCATTGTGAGATCAGATCCCCGGAAACTATTAGACCTACAGTCTTGAAATTTCGTACACGTGTTTCTTTTGTTGAATAGAGATCTGCTAAGAACGTATTTTGCGGATTTCGACTCTCTATTAGGTTTACGAGAGGTTACAGAAAAAATTCCCATTTTTGAACTTTTAGACTACACACTTGAAATTTGGTAAGCATGCTTCTTTTGTTGAGTAGACATCCACTAAGAATCAGTGTGGCGGTAATAGACCCCAGGGGAAAGGCTAAAGGAATGTTAAAGATAAAAATTTCAATTTTTGAATTATTAAACGGATTGATGTGAAATTTGATGAGCATGTTTCTTTTGCCGAGTAGAAATCCGCTAAGAACGGTTTTTATGGAATTAAACTTGGGGGAGGGAGCGGTATAAAAATGCTTTCTCAATACAATCGGACGCTTAATGCTAAAACTTGGATATCAATAATTTGTAAACTGTACATAATCATACAACCGCATGAAGTACCCAGAGTAGCAAGCGGGTTATAACTAGCATTATACACTGGTGTGCAAAAATTAAGGACGAAGTCGAAAAATTAGCATATCAGCTGAACGAAGAGGCAGAGCAGACAGATAGACCAATCAGGAGATTAAGTGAGGTGATGTACGGTAGCACATGCGCAGATATGCAGATAGACGTAATGGGGAAGTGTCTGAGTAGTAAAACATGTTGTCGGTGTAAGATTAGTATTTCTGGCAAATAGATTGCACACCGTATAGCAGTTAAAATCACACCGAGTTGCTGCCTCAGCGAGAAATGGCAATAATCAATCTGTTAGACGACATCTGGATGCTTTTACCCGAGGTCAAATCATTGGGAAGTTGGAGGAAGGTCGCAGTGTGACAAGTGTGGCTGCAGAGTACGGAATTGCTCACACCATCGTTTCACGACTTTGGAGACAATTTCAAACTACAGGAACAGCTATCCGGGGGTTCAGTAGTGGTCGTCCACGAGGAACCACACCCGCAGATGACTGGTATATTGCTTTACAGGCCAGAAGAAACAGGCGGCAGATAGCGGGAGAAATCGCTAGACACACGACACAGGCGACTGGACGACCGATATCGCGTTTTACCGTGGCCAGAAGACTGCACGGTGGTGGTCTGTTTGCACGACGCCCTGTACGGTGTGTACCTCTAACGCCTGCCCATCGGAGAAGGTGTTCTCTGTGGTGCCGGGAACACCGGAATTGGAGAGACAATGAATGGGGACGAGTACCCTTTACAGATGAGAGCAGATTCAGTCTGAGTAGCGATTCTCATCGCATACTCATCTGGAGAGAGCGGGGAAGTCGCAATCATCCCTCGAACATCATTGAAAGGGACAGGTATGGAGGTGGCGGTGTTCTCGTTTGGGGAGGCATCATGCTTGGTAGTCGTACAGACTTTGACATCTTCGACGCAGGTTCAGTCAACGGGACCCGTTATTGTAACGAGATTCTTCTTCCATATGTGCGTCTTTTTAGAGGCCCTATGGAACCGCAGTTCCTTTTCATGGACGACAATGCACCATGTCATCGCACAGTAGCTGCCGAACAGCTCTTAGAGAGTGAGGATATTGAACGTATGGATTGGCCGGCATGATCTCCGGATCTCAATCCCATCGAGCATGTATGGGATTTTCTAGGCAGACGCTTGGCAGCTCGTACCTTACCACCGGTAACGATTCCGGAGCTTCGATTGGCGCTGCAAGACGAATGGGCGCAGCAATGCCTCAACAACTCATTGACACCCTCATTCTCAGCATGGGCAGACGCTGTGAAACCTGCCTAGCAGTCAGGGGAGATCATATCCCCTACTAAAGACCGGATATTTCTTGCTGGACACCCATCACAGGGATGTTTCGGCCTTCAGTCGCATTGGCGCTCCATGCTACTTTTTCAATAAAGCTTCTTTTTATCCCTCTGATTTCTCTTTTAGTAAGTGTTGCTTACATTACTCATGTCCTTACGTATTGGGAATCTTACGGTATTAAATGTGTTGATTTGGAATGCTTTTGTACAAAGTTATATTGAAAAAACCGTCTCGTCCTTAATTTTTGCACACCAGTGTATATACAGTAGAAGTCCATTAGTCCGGAATGCCCGATAGTCCGGCATCGCTCCGGAAAATTGTAAAAATGTTGATTTTTCTCCAAAAGTGTGTCTTTAAAGCAAATAAAAACGCTCGATGGCTATTCGGAAGTTTTCGGGGTAGTTCGGGATCATCCGGAAGCGCTCGTATTGTTCGGAAACAATTAGCTGCCGGCTAGTCTCAGCTGTCGCAACAAATTCAGGTGCAGTGCAGCTCCGTTAATCAATCACGAAGCGTCTTCGCCATTTTTTCGTGCGTTGTTGTTTTGTGTCCTTTCACATCGCAGTAAACGTAACTTTTGAAACTGTTTATAAAAAAGTGATTTTCGTTCTAACTGTACAGTGACCATGTTTTCAAAACCTAAGCCTTCGAGTTCAAAAGGAGAGAAACGAAAACACGTAACACTGACTCTCAATCAGAACTAGAAATCATCAAACGGCTAGAAAAAGGCGAGAATAGAAATGTTTTAATGAATGAGTTTAATATTGGCACATCAACTATTTATGACATTAAAAACAAAAAGATGAACTAATGAAGTTTGCTTCTCAGTCGGTAACAACTGAAAAATTGGCTTCTAGACAAACATTAAAAAAACCAAAACTGGAACAAGTAGATAGTGTTTTGTTCAAATGGTTTAGTGCAGTACGTTCTGAAGGAAAGCCGGTAACAGGGCCACTGATTGTTGAAAAGGCATAGAAATTCGGCCAAGATTTAAGAGTTGCTGAAAGTGAATGTAATTATTCTGATGGTTGGCTCAGAAACTTTAAGTTTCGGCATGGAATTCGAAGACTTGATGTAACTGGAGAAACACTTTAAGCAAACCAAAACTCTGCAGAAAAATACAAAGATGAATTTGAGAAAATCGTGGCTGATAATGATTTAACACCTGAACAGATTTACAAATGCTGATGAAACAGGGCTATTGTGGCGATGGTTACCAACATCTACACTAGCTGGGGAGGAGAAAAAGCAGCCAAGGGTTTTTAAAAAAACAAAAACAGATTAACCGTTTTGCTATGTGCTAATGCGTCTAGAAACCACCGTGTGACCCCTTTTGTGATAGGTAAATCTGCAAAACCCAGGGCTTTTAAGAATGGTACACACTTGCCTGTCCAATACGATGCTCAATCAAATGCGTGGATGACTGCCGCCCTCTTTAAAAACTGGTTTTTTCACCACTTTGTGTCTGAGGTCAAGGAATCCTTCAAAGCCTTGATCTACCAGAAGATACTAAAGCCATCCTTCTTTTGGATAATTGCAAAGCCCACCCGCCAGTAGAGGAGTTAGTTCCTGGAAATTGTTTTGCTACTCTGCTCCCACCTAACGTAACATCTTTGATTCAACCTATGGACCAAGGGGTTATTCAAAATTTTAAATGCTTTTATAGAAGGTCTTTTATTCAAGGTCTGTTAAATGCCGACTGTGACGTGACTGATTTTCAAAAAAAGTTTACAGTAAAAGATGCCGTCTATGCTATTGCACTGTCTTGGAACCAGGTAAAAAATACAACACTCCAAAAATGCTGGAGAAAACTTTGGCCAGCTGCAAACCCTGCATCTGACCTAACTCTACAGACTGATGAGAATGAAAACCATCAAGACGCTCTGACCAAAGTTTTGGATGTCGTTAGAAGTGCTGACAATCCCTTGAAAAACCTGCCTGAAGATGAGGTAGAGGAGTGGCTTCTAATCGACGAGAATGAGCCTGTTGAACAAGAACTAACCGATGAGGACATTATCAACATTGTAGTAAACCCTCAGCCTACTCAAAATCTTGAAGAAAGTGACTCAGATGCCGAAACGGAAGAAAAGGAAAAAATCAGCTGGGCAGAAGCTGCAGAATCACTAAATAAGTTTATCTCTTTTGCTGAGGCTAGTACTAGCTACAGTGCTTCAGAAATTATTGATTTCCATATCATTAAAAATAAATTTTATACTAAACGCCAAAAGAGTCAAGAAAACAAAAAGACGTTCGTGACTTTTTTAAATCTAAGTGAAATATGTTTTACAGTACGTGTACATACATTATATGAAATGTAAAATATACTTTGTTGTATGTATTTGCATACTGTATTTGTAGTTTAATTATTAACCTAATTGTTCTTATAAGTACCGCCCGATAGACCGGAATTTTCGGTAGTCCGGCACCGAGCCGGTCCCGAACGTGCCGGATTATCGGACTTCTACTGTAATTCCGTTTTCCCTTTTATATGTGGAATTGTGAATTATTCATTATTAATTCAGTATAGATAAACATAATTTTCATGAAATCAAGATTATACCTATTCAGTCATTAGGGCATATTATAGAATTACACAAAATAATGTATTCTTTAATGAATAAGCACGATTTATATATTACTTACGAATACTGTTAGAACCTAAATTACAATTAAGAAAATTATACTTTGAAATAGCGTTTCTTTTTTGCACCAATCTTGAATAAAATTCCATTTTTTAAAGGATTTTATGTGCCATCTATGAAAAATGGACGGACTAATTTAACTTAATTACTAAGACATTAATTAAGGAAATTAAAACCTATTCATCCGATTAACTTTATTTAAATTTCTTGTATAATATTTGATGAATATCTTAAAACAATTTTATTTCATCTAGATGTTTGAAGTCTAGTCGAAGTATATCTATCTTACTCTTATTAATCATCAAGTCTGAATTGTATTTATTCTTATCGCCTACTCCTTGAAGTTTATATGGGCGTATCAGTAGGTTTGCAGTGACAAGAAAAAGTGCCATTGGAGTTGTTTTTACAAAGCAGTTGCGTACTTGAACTGTCTGGAACCGATACAAAATATGAGTGACCATGAAGTGTTCACGAATAGCTTTCGGTTGAACTGTGATAAAATTAACATACAGATTTGTATAGTTTTGCTAAAATGCATATATTCTCCTTAAATAATCATTTTTACAACGTTTTATTGCTTTGATTATTTTATGTAGCTTTAATTTTTTTTTTACATTCGTTAATAATTTTGTGAGGTAAAATAGAACTAGGCATTTTGAGTGTCAACTATGAAGTACACACAATTTCATTATCCTTCAAATTTGAGTAAATTTAGAGTAATAGTACATGTTTCTCACTTTTTTAAGCTCTAATATAATTTTTGTACTCCAGAGCCCAATTATTCAAAGAATTTTGTAAATATTTTTTTTCTTTCACAAGCGATTTCTCAAATGTAGAAATAAAAAAAATTGTCATAAATTCTGAAATTTTAAGGAAATGAATAATTTATGATTAAATTTAGTGCAGCCAAATAAATAGATGTGATTGAATTTCCAGATTTTCTCAGACTTTGAAAAACAGAAAACTACTTTATCCGTAACAGGATTTAAATAAACATTTAAAAACTTGATTTGTATGGAATACTACTTCACACACACACAATCCCCCATCCTTTTGTGAGCAAAATTTGGTTTAATGTGCACAATTTTGGGAAGATTTACCTTTATCTAGTTTTCCTGCTGTGTTATACACAAAAACAATATATGAGAATATATATAACAAATGTTCAGTTTAAAAGCAGTTGTGAGGTATATTGACACTTTTTATGGACTAATCCTGAAAATCATTTTGGTGTGAGTAAAGTATTATTTAACAAAAGTCAAAATTATTGTCATTCATCTGTTGCAGTAATATTTTTTAATTACCTTTCTGAATCGTTGTGACTGTAGGTAGGATAGGATTGTAGGATCATTACAGTATTTTTTAAAAATATATGATCTTCTAATGTAATATCACTATCAAATGTGATCATTATATATATATATATCAATTTGTATTATCTATTTATATTGTAATCGTAAATATTTTTGTTCCAGGTGCGTTTTTTCACGGTTGCTGAAAGGCCATAAATTCTGAATAAAACATCACTTAGAAAATCTTTGTCAAAAAAAGTCACCGTAAGTCATTTTTGAATTCACATTTTCTGTATTCTTTTTCTTAAAAATATTTTTCCGAAAATGATACAAATAATATAAATGAAATAGTATTAACAGGTGCTGAGATCATGAGAATAAAACTTCTCATAAAATATTATTCCTTTTGGGCACCTAATTTGATCTGTTCAATTAAGAGAAGGAAATTCTTAGATAATTTATTGCCTCTGAAGAAAAGATATTTTTCTTCCGAAATCATTGTATTAATCATTGTCTTTGTAATTGAGCGTAATTAACAAATAATCAGCTTGTATTTGATTTTCTTTCTTACTGTGTTAAAGCACATGGCAGAGTAAGGAAGTCTTTTAAGATGCAAACTAGTTGTATTCACATCTTGGGCTTCCCTTTTTCTTGCGACCAAGAGTTTTGTAATTAGTTCGATAATTTAAAGTTATTTTTCTTAGGATTTTTTTTTTACTTTCTTACTACTTATTTAGGGATAGAAATATAAATTTATAGTTAGTTCTAAGATTGTTAAGTCCTTGGGAAAATTAAATTTCTAATTTATCCATTTTCGTCGCAATATGTAGTAAGAACATTGTTTTTAAAGACCCATTAGGTTATTATCCGCAAAGATAACTAGACCCAAACTTAAGGTTCTGGTGAATAAGAATAAGATGCTTCAATGTAAGTGTCTGTAGAAAAAAAGCTTTGTATTTAAGCTATCTTTTGTATAATATTATATATTTATATTTTCAAAATATTACCTTAATAAACACCAAAATGTACCTTACATATTTTGTCACTAGTAAAATTAAAATAATTTTACTTTTTAAACACTGGTAAATTAATAGATGTCAATTTATTGTATATTAAATTTCTTTTTAATGACTATCGATATTACCTACTTGCGAATATAAGAAAAAAATACTATGTTTTGTCGCTTAATTTTCTATACACTGTAAAAATAAAGGGTTGTTCGTAATTCCCTCCTGGATTTCGAAGCGCTATAGTAAAATAATTAAGACGTTATTAGCAGAACGTGTTATCATTTCTGTGTTATCCGAAAACTTTGTCTTTAACACTTTTTAGGCCAAGTTTTCGTACCCTATCCTTTCATGCAGAACTGCATGAAAGGATAACACGTGCTGTCAATAACGTTAATAGTACTATGTTGAAGTAGAGAGTGTGGCAGGAACTGGACTATCGCATTGATGTATGCCATGAAACCAAGGTTTCACACATAGAGCACCTGTAAAGCATACAAATAAAACTTGAATTTTTCTGTATTTCTTTCAAATGTTTTTTTTTTTTTTTGTTGCTGTGTTCGTCATAGTTTCTTTACTATAGCTGTTTGAAATCCGGGAGGGAATTATGAATAACTTTGGATTATGTGAATTAATTCTAACACGTAAACGTATAAAGTTCTATCGATTTTCGCGTATCAAATACATTTATCAATTTTCATCAAAGGTTGAAAATCAACCCAAATGATAGTTGCATGTAGGCTCTGAGAAAAGTTTACGAATTATTTCCAATTCTGTTATCACCCCCTCCCCTCCACATGCCATCCATTTCGAAAGATTAGAAGCATTTTTTTTTTTCAGAATCCCCCTAATCCTTTTTACGTTACCTAATTTTCGAGTCCTAAGACTTCTTTAAACTTCTTTTCTTTTTTGCGTATTCCGTCTTAAGTACCTCTCATCTCTTAAAATCCGTTATTTTAAATCTCGTTATTGCCTTAGATGCTGAATTAAATTCTTTGGGTCATGTGAGATTTCGTCATTTTTTAATTTTTTTTTCTCTTCTTAACTGCGGCACATCAGACGAATTGATTGATGTGAGGGGAAAAAGTCCCTTGTGTCGTTCTTGATAGGGAATAAACCGAATATTATTAAAGCTGTTTCGAATTTCAGACGGTCGTTTCGAATAAAGTCTGCAAATTGCATAAGCTTCCTTGGGTTTCTTCTATAAGACATTTCACAGTTTTTGTTAACTGAATTTATATTGAAAAAGTTATGTTTTTGTCTCTTCTTGCTTTATTTAACAAATATGACAAACTGGGAGCGCGAACTGAATTTCTCATAGACCTGTCCTAAGACAATACAGACGCACAAAATCTTATTAGAATTAGAATTTTCTTCAGATATTGTTTGTAAAATATGAAAGTTATTCAATGTTTCAAATTTGTTTTGTCGCTATTCTGACATAGACATATTGAAACACGCCGTGGTAGTAAAGTTTCAGTGTTGTTGTTGTTTTGAAATATACACTTTTGTTGTGTGTGGTGTTTATATGCAGGTGTATATATGATGGAGCTTTTTTGATATGCTGTATTTTCTCAACAGAATCTAACATACATATAAAAAAAATGGGTTGAAATGAATGCGTAGTGTCGTAAAGAAATAAATTTAATGCCTGTGTAACAAGACAGAACATTGAATTAAAAGTAAAATATGTTACGGATATATTTTCATATATCTGAGTGGTAGGATAAATAACTTTTGTCTGCATTGAGTTTTAAATTGTAGCTGGGTTGAATGTATCAAGCTACAATATTCAAAATTTCGTGAAATAAAAGCTATATGTATGTTACAGTTAAAGTACGAAATCCGTTATTTCATAGAATATCTAGGTTTTTCATGAAATAACTTGACAGTTAAAGTGTATAAAATTATTGAATTCTACGATTTAACTAGTATTCTATAAAATTATGATTACTTGATATTTAAAATATGAAATACGGCACTCTCGAAAATTCTTTGAACTAATTCTAGCTGGTTTAGTCAGTTTGAACCGCAATTAAAAGTCATCACAGCAATCTCTGCTCTAATAAATAATGAAAAGTAAATAAAGGTATTTCATAAAATTTAATATTCTCTTACATTTTTTGTTCGAAAAAGTTTACATAATGTTTTTTAGAAAGCAACAATTTTTCTTCCCAGCATGTATTTTTTATAACATTTAAATATAACTATTTCTGCAACATATTCTCCCCCCCCCCGTTTTTAACTAATGTTAGCAATATAAGCAATAGTAAATTATATCATCTGCTTTTCTTTATCCTCAATAGGGAGAGGTATTTTAGTTATTTATGATCAATTAATTTATGAAATAACTTTGAAATTGCTCATTTTTCACTTTAATGGTCTTTTAGTTGTTTATAGAATAACTAGTTATTTCATGAATAACTACGTAAAGTATGAAATTTTTCATCTGTTATATACTTAACTGACTTGTGGGTGTTTCATGAAATACTAGTTATTCTAAGAAATATGAAATAACTGTATATACACTTTAACGGTAACACAATATGCGGATAACTTTTTTATTTAACATTTAGTAGACTATACGTAAGTCGTTCAGAGAACACATATTATTTTTCTTCGTTTTCTTGATTGTTATATGGGGTGGTGATAGTTTAAATGTTTAGTTCCCAAGCTTCGTTGAGATATTCAAGTCGATCCTTGGGTTCAAGTCCTGATAACATTGTAAAGATCTATTGTACAGGAAATAAATGGAGACTGGAATTGCAGACCCCACATTGCTTGTGGTAAAAGATAGTGAAGTATGAATTCAGATGTGTAGTTTTTTCGACAGTTGACCTTGGTTAAAAATTACGAAGGTCCACCAATAGTAACCTTTGCATACTTATAGCAATCACGATAGATCAGTAGTAAATGTCGCGAAATCGGCTAGTGACGTGTCAAGTGAGCTGATGATTCGAGTTTTGAATCCACTAACAACCGTAACGGGGATGATGCATGTTAAATCTGTTGGTGTTCATACTCCTCTCGAGCTCGTAGTGTGGAAGTTTGGAGAGCGTGGTGTCTGCTCAAATGTCATCCTCATGACTTGATAGAGGTTCAAAATTAAAAATTCATCATCAATATATATTTCTTCTGAGCTCAATCTTTTAAGTAGAACTATTCAAAATAATCATTGTCGAAAATCGTAAGCCCCAGATATCTTAGAGAATGGTACATGTTATGAGAATTTGCTAATTTGATTCAAAATTAGATCTGACTTGCTACATAGTTTGAATGAGTTTAAAAATTTCCAAAAAATATGAGATCTCGAAAATACTTTTAGCTCTTAATTTTATTTTGAGAACAATTTTTTTCCCTTTGAAACTGTGGTGACATGCAGAATTCGCAAATTCAATGTAATTGGAACAACTACATAAAATTTTCTTAAAATTGTGATTTTTTTTTTGTTTACTTTAAATGTTGGAAGCTTAATAGCATGATGAAGAAACAAGTGAAAAATTGTAAATTTGTTCCCTCGATATTTTTTTTTAAATTAAATTTATTTTTTTATTTTTGCTGAATAATTGTCCATATAAAGTACATTTCCTTTGTAAAATCACGCTTCGTATTCGAAAAGTAAATACCGATAAGTGAAAGTGTTTGCTCAATACTCTTATACCGTCTGGATAAAATACACGAAAAGATAAGATTTAAAGATGTGTAAACACAAAACAAATTGATAAAAGATAAGAAATTCAAACTAGTGTGCAGACTAAACTCCTTAACATTCATCTAAACTCTTTGTTAGATTATGATCGGATTGTAATTTCTAATTTCTTGTTATGGAAATTAGTAGACCATCGAAATCGCCTGCTTCCTACGGTCAAGCAGATTCAAAAAGCGATTTAGAAACGGATAAATAATCGAATATATTTTCATAAGAATTTATTATTCACATTAAAGCCTCCTGAAGGATTCGGATAAATGTCAGGAAAAGAATTATTTTGCGACAGGTGTTTTTTCATGAACATTTTACGACTTACAAAATATTTATACACCTGTTTGTTTGATTTGAAGAGTTTTAAACAGCTCATTTTATATGAATCGTGCATTAGTATTCTAAATTTCAGAAAATTTTCAATTTAGTCGGTTATCTCTGTATGCGTTGTTGCTAATGTTCTGATCGACAATGTCAGATCTAGACCCACGAAATTCATCGTGATAAGAGGCTAGTTTTACTTCTGTCGTTAGATGATGGTACGTTTTGGCACGGTGGGTACCTAGTTTTTAGGGAGAACACCGTGGGGATGGATAGGGGCCTCACCTCTGTTCTCCCAACCTTTCTAGAATACTTGCAGTTTGACGAATTTTAGAGTTTAAATCTTTTTATAAATAACTATAATTTTTTTTTTAAAAAAAATGGCTTCATAACTTTTGATTTGTCGTTCAAAGTCCTTCCACATTCTACGCTGATTTTCGATCTTATTTAAATTAAATCTCCTTTTTTACCATTCATTATTCTTCATTACGATTTTGTGTAGAATGAATCGAACTTTCAGCATCATTTACCAAGCCCTGAATTGTCACAGAAAAAGAGTAAGCAAGACTTATCAATTCCTTTTAAAGAGGAAAAAAATCGCAATAAACTTCCATAATCACAAAGAGATATGTTCTTTATAGAGAAATCTCAAGATAATCATCTATCAAGATAACCTAAACAAATAACTATTTAAC